>JAYESA010000598.1:0-132500 GCA_036927795.1 Iris macrosiphon
GTCGTGGAGCTCAGAAAGCAGCCCCAGTTGAGAGAGCACCAACGAGGCCACCTTTGGGTCAGCAGAGAGGACCTCAATTACATACACAACATCAGAGGTTTGCACAATACCAGTAGAAGAGAGGTGCACAACATGGGCGAACATTCGCTATGACGGTCGAAGAGACCGAGTTAGTAGGAGATGTTATGTCAGGCTCAGTTCTTCTTGATTCTATTCTATCTTATGCTTTATTTGATTCTGGTGCTTTCTATTCTTTTGTATCTGTATCTTTTGCTCTTTAGCATCATTTAGAGACTGAACCATTGTCTAGGACTTACATGGTCACGACTGGGGGAAGTATTATCCTGGTCAGTGATATTTGCAAGGAACAAAGAGTTACACTGGGAGGCCAGGAGTTGAGTGTGTACTTACTCATAATGCCACTTCTGAACTACGATATTATACTCGGGATAGATTGGTTGAGTATGCACCATGCTAGTATAGATTATCGTGGAGGTAGAGTTTTATTTAGACTGCCAAGAGAGCTAGAGTTTGAGATTGCCAGAGGAGCAGTGGAGCAGAGCGAGGATACGATCTGTGGAACTATGGGTGGAAGAGAAGGAGTTGCCATATCCGTTGATATTAGAGTTCGTGGATGTTTTTCGAAGGAGTTGCCGAGTTTTTCGCCAGATCGAGTTATTGAGTTCTCTATAAATTTGGTGCTAGGCGCAGAGCCGATATCTCAGCCCATCTATAAAGTCAACAACAGCGAACTGGTGGAACTGAAGAAGAAGGTGGATGAGTTACAGGATAAGGGCTCCATCAGGTCCAGTTCATCACCATGGGGTGCTCCGGTATTATTTTTACCAAAGAAGGATGGGTCGGTATGCATGTGTATCGACTACAGGGCTCTGAACAACCTTACTATCAAGAACAAATACCTCCTGCCGATGATAGATGATCTTTTCAATCAGTTAAGCCGAGCGAAGGTATTCTCGAAGATAGACTTGAGTTCAGGCTACCAGCAGGTGAAAGTGAAGAAAGAGGATATGCTGAAGATAAATTTTTGGACTCAGTTTGACCAGTTTGAGTTCAAGGTGATGTCGTTTGGGTTGACCAATGCCCTGACGATATTTATGAATTTGATGAATAAGATGTTCCACCAGTGTCACGACCCGCACCCAGAATTGGGGCACGAGTACGCGGTACGTCCAGCCTACGCCGCAGCATCGGCGGTAGAACGCTGTCAAGGTCTTGATACTATCTATCAAATCTCACACAAGAATCTAATCTCCATAAGGAGGCACGGATGACACAAATAAAATGAATACATACTCAATCACAGGATTACAGCACGATAAGATATCGAACAAAATTAAATACAACACCAGTCTAAAGTAATAATCTAACTCAACAAATATCCAAGTCTCAATAAAATGCCGGAGACAAATCCGGTACCAAATAGTCTGCTAAAAGAACTAATCAGAAAACTAGAAGAATTAGTGATTCCGGCTAGACCTCCCGGAATCACAACTAACTACCAAGCCCAAGTGCAGCTACTCACCATATGGTCCATAAAGAGTCGGACAGTGGTCCTCTAAGGCATAGTCTGGAAAAATGTTTCCAGTCAGGAAGGAGCAAAGTACATCTCTAAATAGCAGTTCTGTATTAATGACATAAACTATGTAGCAGTATATAGATGGAAATATACAAGATGCATGTATATATACGAGAAATGTACAATAAAAGAAATACTGGAAATACTGTAAGTAAATACAGGAAAAGAAATAATATGTCAATGGGCAAGAATCCTATGACTAAGTGTGTGAGTACTAGCTTTAACATGTGATCGGCTTGGGACTAGTAAACTCATTACATGGGTTAGTAGGGCTAACCAATGTAACAGTGAGGAGGCATGTAAACTCATTACATGGGTTAGTAGGGCTAACCGATGTAACAGTGAGGAGACATGTAAATGGTCAGGCCGCACTGACGTGAGGCGCGGGTGAGCTATGATGCATGTAAGGTTGGGTATGATCACATATCTACACTAAAATACTCCCCACCCCCGACTGGTATAGTAGATCCAATCATGGTACGCTATGGCACGGGATTCCCTAGGAAGGTAGCAAATCTCCCCGGGTCTCAGTGTCTGTACATGCACAAGATAACAAGGAAAAAGTCTTGTACAAGCTACACCATGAATAAGGAATAACATCTCATGACGAGATCCGTGTATACCAATCCGTGTAACCAGCGTGTCAAGGGCATGTATATCTACACTAGATACAGTGAACATAGGGGATATCATAAATAAGAAACTAATCAGAGAATGTACTCGCCTTGGGTCCTTAGCTGGTAAATCCAATGTCCTGTCCCAGAGTATCTCCTGGATGAAGCAACAGTCCTATAAACATATCACAATATCACTTGTATCAGGTGCTACCCTAACACACAGTCAAAAACACTGGCCTCAGGGCTACGCTAGGTACGATAATGGTCATCTAGGGTCATCTAGTAGATAGACCAAAATATATATATTAATTATAAATATCAATACTAAATGCATACATAATATAGATAGTTGTACAATATATACATATATATACATCACATTGAATGATGTACTCATACTAAACATATGTACATACTACACATACCAATTAAACAACAATATATATATATATATATATATTGAAAATATATTAAGTATATATAAAACATGTATATATATACATATCAACAATACATACTAAAATACGTATTTATATATATACCAAGTAGATTAGATATATATACATATACATATATTAAATACACACATTACATTATACTAAGGTATATATATATATATATATATATATATACTATACTTATACATGTATTAAACATTAATTAAATAAATAATATACATATACATATATTATATTATACATTACTAAAGTATTTATACACTATACATATTCATGTATTAACATTAATTAAATAACTATTATACATATACATATATTATATATATATATATATATATATATATACACAGGAAGAAAGAAGAAGGAAGAAGGAATGCTCACAGCGGGGGGCTGGTGGAGGCTGGCTGGCCGGGCCGGAGGGGGATGTTCACAGCAGAGGGAGCTGCTGCCAGCGGCCGCCGGAGGGCTGATCAGGTGGGGAGCTTATTGCCAGCGGGCCGCCGGAGTGCAGAGGGAGAGTAGATGGTGGAGTTCGACTCGAGGGTGGCTCGAGCGGGGCTGCGCTGGACTGAACACAGCAGGCCGGCCTCACGGGGAGATCGGGGAATGCAGGGGAGGAGCAGTCGGCTGGAGTATGGTGAGGGTGGTGGTGGTCTATGATGATGATGGTGGTGGTGGTGTAGGATAATGATGGTGGTGGTGGTGGTAGATGTAGATGAGGTGGTGGTAGTAGATGTAGATGGAGGTCCGGGGATAAGCCAGCGGGAGGGGGAAGGAGGACTGAGCAGCGGCCGGAGCTGCAGCCAGCGGGGTCGGCTTGTAGGCCGGAGTGGTGACTGGGAAGTCCGCCGGAGTTGTCGGCCACGGGGGAACTCGAGCGTGGGAGAGGAGTTGCACAGTGGAGCGGGGGAGTTGTCGTCGCTCTGGTGGCCGACGGGGGCTGAGCAGCGGGCTGTGCCTGGTCGGCGGAGTCGATGAGCAAGCCGCCGGAACAGACAGAGGGCCGCCGGGTGCAGTCAGCGGGGAGTCGGGGTAGGAGCTCCCGGGCTGAACAGCAGAGGGAGAGGAGGATGGCTCCTCCGGCGGGTCGGCCGGAGAAGAGTGCCGGGGATCGGCCGGTCGGGGGATGGGGTGAGTTCACAGTGAGTGAGGGGTTGGGTTCCCCCCGCCTCTTTACATTTCAAAAAAAATCTAAAGGAAAGAAGAAGAAGGGGAGAAGAAGAAGAAGAGAAGAAGAAAAGAAAAAGAATGGAGAAAAAATGGGAAGCCTACGTTTGAGGGTGGAGGCTTGTGAGGAGGTGGGGAAACCTAGGTTTTTGGGGATTAGGGCTTGTGATGGGAAGGGTGATGATGTGACTTTAAATAGTGGGAGAGGGTGTTGATGGAGGGTGGTGATTGACCCCCTTTAAATGAGGGGTCCAGATTTGACATGGGAATTTTCATGTGGGAATGAGGGTTATGTTTAGTTAAATATTATTAGGGCTCCCTCATTGTTTTAAACAAATGGGTGTTGACACCAAAAATGCAAATTTGCAAATTAGCCCCCTTAAATTTGGGTATTTGCACAGACGCATAATATGACGAAAATTTGGCGGGCGATTCGGTGTCTGGTGTTTTGTAGGGTCAGGGGGCGCTGTATGATCGGTATGGGCTCAATTAGCAGGGCACTGGAATTAAATTAGAATTTTTAGAATCGGTTTAAATAGTATCCTCAATTTAATTAGAAATAAATGCAAGTTGTGTTCTAAAAATTATTAGGAGTACAAGGGGCCAAAATCAGGTCAGGTCATCAATACCAATAATGAAGTAGACTCAGAACAGGATATTACCCTAATTTGGGTCGCACGAAAAATAGGTCAAGATTGCCTCCAATTTCGATTGGAACGCACAATGATACAAAGTTGGAATTTATTTAGGAATTAGATAAACGTCCGCGACGATTTTTGTGCGACTAGAAATAAGGTACAGAGAGAATAATTATGAGTTGCAAAAATAGCAGAATGGAAGGCGGGCATGTCTAGGGCAAGATTGTGAAATTTGTTGGAAGACAAAAGCTAGAGTAGCGCTCCAAATGTCGAAGCAAAGGCAATGCGCAATAATTAAATAAAATACGGTAATTAATTACAATCTCCTATAAATAAATTCTAGATAAAACAATTAAATACAGAATTCCATAATTCGGACATGTGTTCATCTACTGGACTTCTATGTCAAGTCTACTAGCAAAAATAAATGAACACTGTATATAATTATATATTTAATTACACATCTCACATATTTATTTAAATTAAATACTTATCATGCAATTACTTAATTGTAACTACCATAATATTAAATATTATAAAAAGTCAAAAATACCCCTGTTTTCGGAATGTGGTAGTGACAAGTCTACCCTCCTTAAAAGAATTTCGTCCTCAAAATTTAAAATCCTCATAGTAGTGTTTATTTATTATTTTATTTTTCTATTAACGGTTAAATTCACCAACTCACATAATCCTGAAATAATCCACCTTGTCGTTTCACCACCTTTAAACTTTCTGAAATTACTGTATTCCTGCAATATCCTCGAAAATAAAAATCAGTTTCCATTTCCTCACAATTTCCTCCGAATTTAAATTTAAGAAATTAAATACTCGGATTTTGACATCCAAACCTCTAGTTCACTTAATACACATTAAGACTCCCATCTAAAACACAATCCAACCCTTCGATTCAATTAATCCACTATATTCATAAAATCAGAATTATCATCCGAAAAGTTTGAATTTAAACACCAATCCGTTAATAATTTTTACTCCTCAATTTAAACCCAATCAACGCATATTCAAATCTAATCCTCATCCCGAGAATCGAATTCGACACTATCCCATTAATAATTTTATTTCCTGATTTTCTTTTTCCTCAATACTCAACGATGCGATACTTTCAGAATCTTCAATGCAACATTCATAATATAAAATTTCAAATTTCTATCTTGCAATCAAATAGATAAAATAATAATTTCCTAAATTTTTCAAATTTTAATAATCAATCATATCAAGACCTTCCTAAAATTAATAAATCCTCTATTTTGTCCTGTGAATTTCTTAACTCTCTATTTAAGTTAATGTTTATCCTCGAATTTCAATCATACCTCGATTTTCGTACAATCAATGATCCATCACCTCTGTTATAACAACCCCTTAATTCTTTATTTAATTAATGCTCATCCACAATTTAATCATCTTGTCCATTTTTGTCAGTCATAACCTTGTCATAGATCTTTGTTATGGTCAAAACCCTAATGATCATGGTTTAAGAAAATTCTACCTAGAGCCATGCAATTTAGGAAAATATAGGTCATGTGTCTTTTGTCATGGTATTGCAGTCTCTGCATCAGGGTGTACTACTAACTACATTCTAACAAAAATTCATGAATACAAGCTACAGTACTAGGGAATCAATCGATCAGAAGACGAAAAAGAACACAAGGAAAGAAAGAAGGACCTACTAACATATTCTTGCAGTATCTTCTATCTCTAACATACACTTAATTCTGGCACATTCACTAACTAATTCCTATTCCTGTACACTGATATCCATATCAACTAATCATTAGTCCACAAGACATCCATGATTACATCCTCATTGCATACACTTGCCTCTTGATACCTAAATCTGATACCAAGAATCTTTAATATATCCATGGTTTAATAATGCATCCAAGGTTTGATACCTCTATCTCTTTAGTACCCTAGTTTTTACTACCAGCACACTCACTGCTAGCTCTCTTGCCTACTATAATTGTTGATACTAGCTATCCTTATCACTCAAGTGCATATCAAATGTAACACACCATACTAAGTACTGTTCTCCCTAATACAGCTCTAAATGGACACCCAAGTCTGTTTGCGGTGCCATCTCAATCATGTCCAAGTCAACAGATCCTTGCACATGCACCTCATCCACTCATATACTAATTTATATCTCTTCCATTATAAAATTTTATCCTCATAATAAGGTCCTCAAAACTAACTCCTCGAACAATTTAAAGTAAAATGCATATACTTTCCTCAAAGTCAGATGTTCAGAAGCTGAAACAAAAATTTAATCACTTCCAAAAATCCTTACAGCTTTGTCTAGGCTCATTGAATCAAATTGAATCCTCAAACATTTTAATAACATAAAAACCTCAACTCCTTAAAATTCTTAAAAATTGCAATTCATTCCACTCTTCAAACGATAAAATTGAATCCACAAGTATACATATAAATACTCACAGTCTCTAATATTCAAGGTGCACACTAATACACCAATTATTTATAACCTCAACTGTGTACGAAAATGTACTGCCCGAATTATTTGCACTATTACTTCCAAATGATCATCATCACTGATACTCTTTCTCCTCTATCTATAGTGCCAATACTAACTATAACACACCTATCATAAAACTATTGCTACAAGGCACTACGCTATGGGTTAACTCTAGATTAATGCCTACTGCTCACATGTCCAACTAGGAAACACTTACAAACTCATAAGCAACACTCAGTCAATACTAATACTTAAGACACAGACATAATTACAAGTCACTAATCATCATACTTAACAAGGAATCCTCAGAGAATATGAGCTCAAAAGAACTGGATTGAGGACTAAAGGTATTTCTGCTGCTAGCAAACAAAAGAAGCGATGAAATAAGTTCTGTAATAACAGAAATAGATAAGTGTTGAGATGATACTTTAAGAACCAATTTAAGATACAACCTGATAATCATACACGTCTGTTAGAAATCATGACACATAGAATCATCGCCACGCCAGTAAGCATAGATGCGATAAACGACAGGTTCCGTAACTAAGGTATGCAACTCTATAATCATGTCATCTAGAATCTTCGCCACGCCAACCGGTATGGCTGCGAGAGACTCTCAGTTTCATAACTACAGTATGTACATCCAGGTCAGGTTCCTACGTTCTCGTCACGACAGCTAATATGGCTGCGATAAACTCTAGGTTTCACAACCAAAGTAGACATTTTACCTTTCTCACTGTCCTCATCAACATATGTCATCAGATGATACCGTAAATTTTAGCCCGTAAAATTCATCTTGATATAAAATTAACTCAACAACGATACCAAGAATTAAATTTAACAACTGGTCAACAAGAATCAAACTCAATATCAACGAGTGAGGACGGACGGAAACAAGGGCGAAGGAATTAAATTGGAAATTATAATAAGATTCTCATGGGGTCATCCCAGGAAATCTTTCAAATAAATTGTGATTGAGTATCCTCTCTCATCCTAGTATCCTATATCCTATGTCCTATAGCAGGCACGTAATAGTGTAACAAAGATGCCACACTACTACGACATCGCACAACTCGCGAAGTCTGACCTGCATGGGCCACCACTAAAAACGTGTCACGACCCGCACCCGGAATTGGGGCACGAGTACGCGGTACGTCCAGCCTACGCCGCAGCATCGGCGGTAGAACGTTGTCAAGGTCTTGATACTATCTATCAAATCTCACACAAGCATCCAATCTCCATAAGGAGGCACGAATGACACAAATAAAATGAATACATACTCAATCACAGGATTACAGCACGATAAGATATCGAACAAAATTAAATACAACACCAGTCTAAAGTAATAATCTAACTCAACAAATATCCAAGTCTCAATAAAATGTCGGAGACAAATCCGGTACCAAATAGTCTGCTAAAAGAACTAATCAGAAAACTAAAAGAATTAGTGATTCCGGCTAGACCTCCCGGAATCACAACTAACTACCAAGCCCAAGTGCAGCTACTCACCATATGGTCCATAAAGAGTCGGACAGCGGTCCTCTAAGGCATAGTATGGAAAAATGTTTCCAGTCAGGAAGGAGCAAAGTACATATCTAAATAGCAGTTCTGTATTAATGACATAAACTATGTAGCAGTATATAGATGGAAATATACAAGATGCATGTATATATACGGGAAATGTACAATAAAAGAAATACTGGAAATACTGTAAGTAAATGCAGGAAAAGAAACAATATGTCAATGGGCAAGAATCCTATGACTAAGTGTGTGAGTACTAGCTTTAACATGTGATCGGCTTGGGACTAGTAAACTCATTACAGGGATTAGTAGGGCTAACCGATGTAACAGTGAGGAGGCATGTAAACTCATTACATGGGTTAGTAGGGCTAACCGATGTAACAGTGAGGAGACATGTAAATGGTCAGGCCGCACCGACGTGAGGCGCGGGTGAGCTATGATGCATGTAAGGTTGGGTATGATCACATATCTACACTAAAATACTCTCCACCCCCGACTGGTATAGTAGATCCAATCATGGTACGCTATGGCACGGGATTCCCTAGGGAGGTAGCAAATCTCCCCGGGTCTCAGTGTCTGTACATGCACAAGATAACAAGGAAAAAGTCTTGTACAAGCTACACCATGAATAAGGAATAACATCTCATGACGAGATCCGTGTATACCAATCCGTGTAACCAGCGTGTCAAGGGCATGTATATCTACACTAGATACAGTGAACATAGGGGATATCATAAATAAGAAACTAATCAGAGAATGTACTCGCCTTGGGTCCTTAGCTGGTAAATCCAATGTCCTGTCCCAGAGTATCTCCTGGATGAAGCAACAGTCCTATAAACATATCACAATATCACTTGTATCAGGTGCTACCCTAACACACAGTCAAAAACACTGGCCTCAGGGCTACGCTAGGTACGATAATGGTCATCTAGGGTCATCTAGTAGATAGACCAAAATATATATATTAATTATAAATATCAATACTAAATGCATACATAATATAGATAGTTGTACAATATATACATATATATACATCACATTGAATGATGTACTCATACTAAACATATGTACATACTACACATAGCAATTGAACAACAATATATATATATATATATATATATATATATATTGAAAATATATTAAGTATATATAAAACATGTATATATACATATCAACAATACATACTAAAATACGTATTTATATATATACCAAGTAGATTAGATATATATACATATACATATATTAAATACACACATTACATTATACTAAGGTATATATATATACTATACTTATACATGTATTAAACATTAATTAAATAAATAATATACATATACATATATTAGATTATACATTACTAAAGTATTTATACACTATACATATTCATGTATTAACATTAATTAAATAACTATTATACATATACATATATTATATATATATATATATATACACAGGAAGAAAGAAGAAGGAAGAAGGAATGCTCACAGCGGGGGGCTGGTGGAGGCTGGCTGGCCGGGCCGGAGGGGGATGTTCACAGCAGAGGGAGCTGCTGCCAGCGGCCGCCGGAGGGCTGATCAGGTGGGGAGCTTATTGCCAGCGGGCCGCCGGAGTGCAGAGGGAGAGTAGATGGTGGAGTTCGACTCGAGGGTGGCTCGAGCGGGGCTGCGCTGGACTGAACACAGCAGGCCGGCCTCAGGGGGAGATCGGGGAATGCATGGGAGGAGCAGTCGGCTGGAGTATGGTGAGGGTGGTGGTGGTCTATGATGATGATGGTGGTGGTGGTGTAGGATAATGATGGTGGTGGTGGTGGTAGATGTAGATGAGGTGGTGGTAGTAGATGTAGATGGAGGTCCGGGGATATGCCAGCGGGAGGGGGAAGGAGGACTGAGCAGCGGCCGGAGCTACAGCCAGCGGGGTCGGCTTGTAGGCCGGAGTGGTGACTGGGAAGTCCGCCGGAGTTGTCGGCCACGAGGGAACTCGAGCGTGGGAGAGGAGTTGCACAGTGGAGCGGGGGAGTTGTCGTCGCTCTGGTGGCCGACGGGGGCTGAGCAGCGGGCTGTGCCTGGTCGGCGGAGTCGATGAGCAAGCCGCCGGAACAGACAGAGGGCCGCCGGGTGCAGTCAGCGGGGAGTCGGGGTAGGAGCTCCCAGGCTAAACAGCAGAGGGAGAGGAGGATGGCTCCTCCAGCGGGTCGGCCGGAGAAGAGTGCCGGGGATCGGCCGATCGGGGGATGGGGTGAGTTCACAGTGAGTGAGGGGTTGGGTTCCCCTCCCTCTTTACATTTCAAAAAAAATCTAAAGGAAAGAAGAAGAAGGGGAGAAGAAGACGAAGAGAAGAAGAAAAGAAAAAGAATAGAGAAAAAATGGGAAGCCTACGTTTGAGGGTGGAGGCTTGTGAGGAGGTGGGGAAACCTAGGTTTTTGGGGATTAGGGCTTGTGATGGGAAGGGTGATGATGTGACTTTAAATAGTGGGAGAGGGTGTTGATGGAGGGTGGTGATTGACCCCCTTTAAATGAGGGGTCCAGATTTGACATGGGAATTTTCATGTGGGAATGAGGGTTATGTTTAGTTAAATATTATTAGGGCTCCCTCATTGTTTTAAACAAATGGGTGTTGACACCAAAAATGCAAATTTGCAAATTAGCCCCCTTAAATTTGGGTATTTGCACAGACGCATAATATGACGAAAATTTGGCGGGCGATTCGGTGTCTGGTGTTTTGTAGGGTCAGGGGGCGCTGTATGATCGGTATGGGCTCAATTAGCAGGGCACTGGAATTAAATTGGAATTTTCAGAATCGGTTTAAATAGTATCCTCAATTTAATTAGAAATAAATGCAAGTTGTGTTCTAAAAATTATTAGGAGTACAAGGGGCCAAAATCAGGTCAGGTCATCAATACCAATAATGAAGTAGACTCAGAACAGGATATTACCCTAATTTGGGTCGCACGAAAAATAGGTCAAGATTGCCTCCAATTTTGATTGGAACGCACAATGATACAAAGTTGGAATTTATTTAGGAATTAGATAAACGTCCGCGACGATTTTTGTGCGACTAGAAATAGGTACAGAGAGAATAATTATGAGTTGCAAAAATAGCAGAATGGAAGGCGGGCATGTCTAGGGCAAGATTGTGAAATTTGTTGGAAGACAAAAGCTAGGGTAGCGCTCCAAATGTCGAAGCAAAGGCAATGCACAATAATTAAATAAAATACGGTAATTAATTACAATCTCCTATAAATAAATTCTAGATAAAATAATTAAATACAGAATTCCATAATTCGGACAGGTGTTCATCTACTGGACTTCTATGTCAAGTCTACTAGCAAAAATAAATGAACACTGTATATAATTATATATTTAATTACACATCTCACATATTTATTTAAATTAAATACTTATCATGCAATTACTTAATTGTAACTACCATAATATCAAATATTATAAAAAGTCAAAAATACCCCTATTTTCGGAATGTGGTAGTGACAACCAGTACCTTGATAAGTTTGTGGTGGTATTCATTAATGATATTTTGGTGTATTCGAAGACCCCAGAGGAGCATGAGAAGCACCTGAGGATAGTTCTGGAGACTCTCAAGAAGGAGAAGCTTTATGGTAAGCTTTCGAAGTGTAAGTTCTTTCTTGACAAGATTGAATTACTTGGGCATGTGATTACAGGAGATGTGATCTCAGTAGACCCGAAGAAGATTTTAGCAGTAGAGTCGTGGGCTACTCCGAGTTCAGTGGCAGAGATCAAGAGCTTCCTAGGACTAGCAGGTTATTACAAGAGATTTAATAAGACTTCTCTAGGACTGCAGAGCCAATAACTAGACTGACCAGGAAGGATGTAGAGTTTGTCTGGATAAAAAATTGTCAGGCCACTTTTGATGAGCTGAAGAGAAGATAGACGATAGATCCAGTATTGACGTTGCCATTGGGGTCAGGTGGATTCACTATTTGTAGTGATGCTTCAAGGAAGGATTTGGGTTGTATAGTATAGCAAAATGGGAAGGTGATTACCTATGCTTCCAGAAAATTATGTCCTCATAAGAAAAACTACCCTACCCATGATTTGGAGTTGGCAGCGATCATTTTTGCTCTAAAACTGTGGAAACACTATCTGTACAGAGAGCGTGTGAAGATCTTTACAGACCACAAGAGCTTGAAGTACGTATTTACAAAGAAAGAGCTGAACATGAGACAACGACGATGGTTGGAGTTGATGAAGGACTTTGTAGATGCAGATGTGCTTGACTACCGATACCTTAAGCAGGTAACTAGTGGCTATGTGCTTGACTACAGATATATATTTATTCGCCGATCTTGAGACCTTGGTTATTGAGGTGCTGATTTCTAGTATCAAGATGCAGATATAGGGATTACAGATACTGTCTGAGCTGTTCGATAGGATTTTAGCTACACAGTATGACGATGAGTCTCTAAGGAGCATCAGAGCGCAGGTTCGGATGGGATTATCAGAGGACTTCGCTATTGCTAATAATGGATCATTGCGGCAAAGTACCAGACTATGAGTGCCAAGTGGGGAGTTGCGCGAGGAGGTTCTCCAAGAGGCGCATCGATCTCAGTACTCTATTCATCCCGGTACCAACAAGATGTATAGAGATCTGAGGGAGCATGTGTGATAGTTTGGTATGAAGCAGGAGGTGGCGCACTTCGTATCAAGATGTTTAGTGTGCCAGCAGGTAAAGGCGGAGAGGTAGAGGCCAGGTGATTTACGTTAGCTTTTACCCATTCCAAAGTGGAAATATGAGCACGTTACCCTGGATTTTGTTTTGGGGCTACCACGTTCTCCAGAAGAAAAAGACACAATTTTGGTCATCGTAGACAGATTGACCAAATTGGCCCACTTCTTGCCATTCAAAGTAGGTATGTCTACGGAGAAGCTAGCGGAGATGTATATGCGATAGATTATCAGATTGTATGGATTTTTCGTGGACATAGTCTCGGATCGGGATAGTTGCTTCATATTCTACTTATGGATTAGTTTGCAGGCTAGCTTGGGCACTCAGCTCAAGTTTAGTACTGCATATGACCCTAAGACAAACGGACAGTCGGAGAGGACTATTCAGACCCTCGAGGATATGCTTCGCACTTATGCCTTAGATTTCAGAGGCTCTTGGGAGGATCATCTTTACCTGGTAGAGTTTGATTACAACAACAGTTACCAGGCCAGTATTGAGATATCACCATTCGAGACTTTATATGGATGGAGATGTTGCACTCCTTTATCTTGGGATAATGTTGGTAAGAGAGCCTTGTTAGGACCGGAGATGATTGTGGATATAGCTGAAAAGGTATAGCTCATCAGAGATAGACTTCGGGTGGTGCAGAATAGACAGCTGCATTGGACCGATAGTCGTCGAAGACCCTTGGAGTTTGAGGTATAGGTTTTGTTTGTATTTCTTGTGATTGTTTTATTCGGATGATTGTTGAGGCTGAATTTTGTTCTAGGTTGATGATCTGTTGTTATTGCGAATTTCTCCGACACGAGGCACAATTTACTTTTGTGGTGGCAGAAAGCTTAGTCCATGGTACATCGGAACCTTCGGTGTCCTTGCGAGGGTCGGTGCAGTGGCTTACCGACTAGACTTGCTGCCTGCATTGGAGGGAGTACATGATGTATTTTATGTGTCACAGCTGAGATAATACGTGGCAGATCCTAGTCACGTATTGGATCACTTAGAAATCGAGGTTGGTTCGACTCTCAGCTACACAGAGTAGCCAATAGATATTCTGGATCGCAGGGAGAAGGTGCTGCGAAACCAGACGATTCCCTTGGTACGCGTCGTGTGGCGACATCACTCTCCGGGAGAGTCTACCCGGGAGAGGGAAGTCGATATGCGCGAGCGACACCCTTATCCGTTTGAGCCATGTGGTACCGTTCTTCTCTCTTGTATAATTGTTTGTTGTGGTGTTAGTTCTTCCTTAAATTTTGAAGACAAAATTTTTGTAAGGAGGGTTGACTTGTCATTACCACATTTCTAGATGAGGGTATTTTTGTCATTTACATACTTATTATTTAGTAATTTAATATTATATATTGTGCTACTAATTAATTATATTGTATTATGCTATTTAATTATTTATTACTAGGCTAGCCTATGTTATTTGAAATTATCATTAGTGGACCTATTTGTTTGTCATGACACTTTGAGTCCAACATTGGACTAGGCCCAATTAGACAATTCTCTTAATTAATTAAGGAGATTATATTAGTTTATGAGAATTAGAAGCTTCCTAATATAGCCCTTCTAGCAAAACCTCTTAATTAACATATGGGGGCATTATTGTCAATGTTGATTACTTGGAAAAGGGGCTAGAGGGGGCCCGCCATATGAGGAGGAGGTCTCTTTCCCTCCTCTCATTAATTTATTTCAAATTTTAGATCCCCAATTTAGTTCTTCCCCAAATTACTTCATCCCTCCACCAAATTTACTCAATTCACTCGCATTCCCACTCAATTTTCATCAATTAAGATGCATTAGGGCTTGGATTGTAAGGAGCACTTGGAGAAGAAGAAATTGGCAAGGAGCTTGTGTCCAGATCGGGTCTATTTGAGTAATTCATTGGGAATTCATCTCCAATTGGTAAATTATGAATTATCTCTTTAATTTAGACTCTAATTCATATATTTGACCATTAGGAAACCTCTATTGGCTTAGATATATCCATAAGAATAAGAACTAGGTTCATATAACTTGTATTTTAACTTCTATAAAGATTTTGTGCCCAATTTAGGAGAATTCTGAGATTGATGCATCAAGTATGTGTTATGAGAATAATTAGATCTAATTAGACTTAGATTGATACTATGGGAGTAGATACGTGTCCATAATTGGACAAGAGTAGAGCATATCATAGTTTCTTGTGATACGATATGATACAAAATTCATTTTGGGGTATTTGAGTAGTTACTCTTCAATTCTTATTGTAGCAATTTGCATTAGTCATGTATATATGTAAATGATATATACAATGGATATTTTTTTACGAATTAGGGGAAATTGGTATTCAATTGAGAGCGTATCATGAGTATTCCATATTTCACACTCTAAGTGTTTGTTAAAATGCCTAATTGTATATATGTAAGTGTAAGTATTTGTATATGTATCTCTCTCTATATATAAAGATACATTATTAGGGGTATATGTGTGTATATAGATATATGTATATATAATTAGACTTATATGATTTTTATTGAGGTTATGTGTAGAGGGGAAGTAGTGATGTTGCAGTATGTTCCTGCTAGTATGGGTTGGTTTGCCATTGTTAGGTGCACCGATATTTCATGGTGTATCTTGTGCTAGTGTATCAGTTCACATTGTATGTTTGGACAGATGGAGTATAGGGGACATGAGGTATGAACTGATATACCAATATATCAGTAAATGATCAGCAGAGAGGAAGTGCAGTGGTGTTAAGATGTTAATGATGGTATATTGTATAGTGGTGTAGTTGAGGTCGTATTGCTACTACTACTACTACTGATGCTGTAACTTATATGGTATCGATTGTAATAGCAGTACGTGGGGTGATACACAGTGTTAAGAATGTCTTTGTCTTGCACAAGAGTACATTTGTGTGTGTATAGTAGGAAGGGATGTCAGGTCTATTCCAGAGAACTAGAGTATAGTGTCAGTAGAGTGATGCATTATTACCTTCCTGTTCTAATACAGGCAGTGTGGTACTTAGAGGGTTTCAGCCCATGGAGGAAAGTGTTCGAGGAATGCAAAGAGAAGCATCAGCAACTTGTTGATTACATGTTAATACAGTAGGTAGTTGCTGTAGGATGGGTGAGAGTAGTGTATCAGTGTATACCACACTGTGTGTATCAGTGGATGTATCCACTAATGTATGTGTATCAGTTATACACACTATGTCTGTGTGTGTGTGACTGTAATTATACCCAATGTGTATCAGTGAAGTAATTTAGGTATTCGCTAAAGGTGTTAAGGTATTGGGTAAACTAGGTATTAGTTTTATGACACTAAGGTAATAGCTAGGATGGGTATCATGGATTAGGATATTATATAGTGATGTATATATAGACAATATAACTAGTAAGTATTAACTAGTATAAGTTATTATTTGTTCTACCTAGTATTATTAACTAGTGTAAGTAGATATGATAGCTAGTTTAGCTAATACCTCAAGTAATTAAACTTGGAATCTTGATATAACCTAGTATTAACTAGTTTATCTTAGTAACCACCCTAGAAGCTAAAATTAGGCCTAAAACTAAGGCAAACACCTAGTTTAACTAGAGTGACCTAAAAATGGCCTAGAAATCATTCCTTAGTGCATTTTATCATATTTATCACTTTATTACACTCATTTTACATGCTATTCATATTTAGGTGTGTGTGACACCAACTCAGACAACAAGTTATACTATTTGCTCAGGACCAGATGCGAGTATATTTTCTGACAATTTTTTATTTATGATATCTTCTATGTTTCTTATATTTAGTGTAGATATCCTTGACTTGTTGACACGTGGTTAGAGGGATTGATATTTTTTGGATTCCGTCATTAGATATTATTCTCGGTATTTCCTAGCGTATCCTGTATATGCTTTGTTGCTCTTGTACTTGTATGAACACTGATTCCTGGGGAGACTTACTACCTTCTTGGAGAATCTCGTGTTGTAACGTGCCATTGTTGGATCTACTATACCAGTCAAAATTTGGAGAGTGTTAGTTAGATTTGTAATCATACCCACCCTGTACAAGTATCCTGTTAGTGTTAATCATATACTTCACGTATGATTAGCCAGGCCATAATTCCTGTACAAGTTCCCAAGTCGGTCACATGTCGAAGCTAGTACTAACTAACTTAGTTAGTTGTATTTCCTGACTCATGTATATGATGCTCATATCTCTTGTACTATTAACAATATTTTTATATTCTGTATATTATCTGTTCATGCTCTATTTATGTTTTATATTCTCTCTATTTACTGTCACATAGTCTTTATCATTTATCTGGAAATACTGTTAGTGGTGTGCTTCGCTCCAATCCTTACTGGATATATTTTTTTAGATAATTTAGATGACTGGTATCCTACACACTATGGACCTTATGACGTAGTGGGTTTATAGTTAGAGATGGTGGTTCAGATGGTGCCGATACCGGGGGATGATCATCTAGTTACAAATATTTTAACTCTTGTAATTGTTATTTCTCAGTTTAGATATTTTGTCATGTATTATATTTGAGACTATTGTGCTAGTCTATTAGACTTGGTTATGAGTTATATTGTGACTATGATTCATTTCTTTATTCTATTCCATATCATGCTACATCTTCCTATAGTTTTATTGTGATTGGGTATTGTTTATTATTTGTCCTCCATTTGGAGTTGATATATCTTGACAGGTACATATATATTATGTAAGATATTTAGATAGTATTATTGACATAGACAACGTTCTACCCCCGATGTTGCGGCATAGGCTGGACGTACCCATGTTCTCGTACTTTTATACTGGATGCGGGTCTGACACCCAGTATGAAAAAGCAGTACCAAATTTGCGTGTAAGAGAAATAAAGAAATATTTTAGAAGTAAGCAAAGTGAATCAATTTTGACATCAAGGTCGCCGATAGAGAATTAAGCATCACGAATTTGTACAAGGAAGGCATTTAAAATATTTCAAGAAGGAATGAGAGATATGATATGTAATTTTGATCAACTTGAAAGTGAGAATGATTCATTTTACACATATAAAATGGATATGTTTGATAGAGTTTACTATGACAAAAGTCGAATTATGTATTTTAATTCTAATGACTCTACCATATAGTATAGTTGCAAGAGTTTTGCTTTTACAGGCCTTTTGTGTGTTCATGCCTTCATAGTATTTCTTGTGAGTCGAATTGTCGAGATTCCTTCAAAGTACTTTTTGAAGAGGTAGACAAAAGAGGCAAAATATGGGGTTGCAATTGATGATGTTGAGAGTGTCATGTCTCACCATCAAGTCTCTTCAACAAGGTGATATAGTGACTTAGCTGTCTAGCTCTTGCTATAGCTGTGAAAGGTTCTACAGATGAATGTTCTAAAGTTGTCGTTAAACGACATCTAAATGCATGCTTAGAAGAATTGGATCAAATTCAAAGAGAAGTAACACTTACGATATCACAAACTTAAGAAATACAAAGTCATGTGCATCTTACAGATGATTATATAAATTTGAGGGATCCTGCCACAAAAAAAGGTGAAGCTAGCAAATAATTTTAGAGTGCTTTAGAGAGGGGTTCAACAAAGAGAAAGAATATTCAAAAAGTTGGTGAAGTCAAAAATTATGATGCGCCTCATAGAAGCATAAAAAATCTAGATCCATGCATCCAACAAACATGCACCCCAAGATCGACTCAGAAGAAATCAGGCCACAGAATGATTATATGGCCCAGAAAAGTAGCTACCATGCGCCAACAGTAATCAAAGGCCATGCGCCTCAATGATCAAGCCTTCGATGAATTATGATCAAGTGTCATGCGCAGACCGCTTCATAACTAGTGTTTTCGTGCCATCAGTGCCATGCGCCACTAAGTAACTAGTGTTCCCATGCGCCAGCAGTTCCATGCACCACTAAGTAACTAGTGTCTGTACGCACCATCAGTATCATGCGCCACTACTCTCTCAATCATCCCTGTGCCCTAATACTGACCATATAAAGGCCTGACACAAAGATTATATCTGATATTGAATCATGACAGAAAGAAATTTCTGAACTTCTCGAAAGATGTGAGCACGCTAAACGATAGATCCTCACATTAGCATAAAATTTACTCCTGACAGGGATACAACGCAACGTGTATGAGGCCCCATGCATTCCAGACTCTATGCAGTCCATGCGTCTCTAGTCCCATGCGTTCCAGACTCCATATTTTCCATGCCTCTCTGGTCCCATACGTTCTAGACTCCATGCGTTCTATGTGTCCTATGCATCCCAAACTCTATGCAACTAACGTGTTATGGTTCGCTGAGATAAAAATTTTCTGTTGTGACTGAAGTGATTCTCTCCAACTAAATATGGGCTATTTGTTTAGCTGACCAAGTCACGCAAACAAAAGACGAGAACCGTCCAAAACTTCAGCAACAGCAAATCAAAACAAACATCCACATGACAGCTCGGCCTAGACTCAATTACATCATGTTTAGGATGTACACGTGGCAGCCTGCCCATAACATTCACGTACAGCTGCAAATGCATTCTGTTGAAGGAGCCCCCTACGACCACTAAACAGAAGCATATACTACACCTATTGCCCACCAACATGATGCTATAAATAGGAGCAACTTACACGTTCCAATATTTGGTTTTTTCTGCTTCAGAGACCATACCCCTCTAGGCGAGCTACATACGTGGACATAAGCTCAGAAGAGAGAAGAAAGAAGAGATAAGAGAGCATCCTTATTCCCTCGTCTGACCATCAACAGAGTAGAAGAGTCGCTGTAGTACTCGATCGCCATCATCACTTTACCCAGATCAAAAATATTGTACTTAGATTTTCTGTCTGTCACGACCCGCTCCCGGTTTAGGGGCACGAGTGCGTGGGTACGTCCAGCCTACGCCGCAGCATCGGCGGTAGAACGCTGTCTAGGTCATGTAACTATCTAATCAACTCACGTGAATACCCAACTCCATAAGGAGACGTGGATATCATAAAATAATGCTAGAAATACTCAATCACATAAACTAAAGCATGATGAGATATCAAGGCAAGCAAGAAATACAAGACAAGTCTAACGACAAAATAATCATACCTGCAATCATTAACTTCCAATCCCCAAGTGTGTCGGAAACCAGTCTACTAAGGTCACAGTCTGGAAAAATATTTTTCAGTCAGGAAGGAGCAAAGTACAAACACTAACAGCAGTTTCATTAAGTTGACAAAGACTATAAACAGTGTAAGAAATACAAGATGAGAATATATGCTGAAAATGTGAAGTACTGGAGAAATGAAATAGGCAATAGAGCATCTAGCAATGAACAATAAACAGTGAATGCTAGAACAAGTGAATCTGAAATAAAATAGACATCTAGCTAAGTGTTTGAAATATTAGTTTATTATGTGATCGGCTTGGGACTAGATCAGGCTGGTTATATATGATTAGCTATGATTCTTGTAGGTCAGGCTAACCATATGGTTAGCTATGATGCATGTAGTGGTCAGGCTAATCATATATAACAGCTATGGAGCATGTAAATGGTCAGGCTGCACCCGACGTGAGAAGTGGGGTGAGCTATGGTGCATATAAATGTTTGGATATGATCACATAATCTACTAATAGTTCCCCATCCCCCAGCTAGCACGATGGATTCCAATCACGACTCCTCATGATGGGGATCTAGGGTGCTAACCCGTGTATCCATAGTGTCGGAATCAAGTATGTAATACACTACAATTTATAGAAGTAATCAACAAAATAAAAACTGTCAGAGAATGTACTCGCCTTGGGTCCTTAGCTGGTAATGTCAATGTCCTGTCCCAGAGTATCGTCTGGAGAAACCAACAGTCCTAAAAATATTTCAAATACAACATTTGCATCAGATGCTATACTACACACACAATCAAATACCTAACTCAGGGGCTATGCCTGGCATGATACTGGTCAACTGAGGTCATCTGGTAGGGATATATAAATATACATATATCTATTTTTAACTACATTAGTACTTACAATATGTATATATACACCAATTTATATACATATCTAATTTATACTAGTTGAACAATATATATATATATATATATATATATATATATATATATATATACACTCATACATATGCTGAAAATACATTTTAAAAATATATATATATTGTTAATGTTTTATTCAAATATATATTAATACTAGTACATCACATTAAATACATATACAATACATTAATTGTATGTAGAAGATATATATATATACATTTATACTAATTATACATAATTGAAAATATATTAAGTACATATATATACAAAATATATATACATATACCAAACATTATATATTTTTATACCAAAATACATACATATATATATTAAATGAAATACACATACTATACACCAAAATACGTTTTACAAGTACATATATATCAATACAGTTTTATATATACACTATATATATTTACATACCAAAAATATGTTTATACATGTATATATATATAGGTACACATTTTTATACTAAAATGTATTAAATTAATATATATTTTACCAATATATAATTATACCAAAATATATATTATGCTACATTTATTTATATATGCCAAATTATGTTTTTGTTAAACATATACAAATTAACATATATATATATACATGCATATACCCATACGAAAATATATATATACATATATATTTATACCAAAATAATAATTGTACTATATACATGTATATTAATATACACATACACACAATACATACCATTATACGTATACGCATTTATATACGTATATATATATCTACACATTAATTAATATATACTAATACATATACTATTAAACATTAATTTAATTACATGTGTTAATATACACATATACGTATACATTAAATACCTACATACATACTTACATACATTATATACATACATGTATTATGTATATACACAGGAAGAAAGAAGAAGGAAGAGGGAGAGGAGAAGAAGCTTACAGCGGGGGTCGGCTGATGGTTGGCCGCCGGAGTGTAGACTCGGCCGGCCGGAGGATCGGGCTCGAACGGAGGGGCGGTGATGGGAGTGGTAGATGTATGGTGAAGATGGAGGTGGCGGTGATTGGGGGAGATGGTGGTGGTAGGGAGCAGCGGGAGGAGGAGTTGAGGCGGAGGGGAGCTCGTACGGGACTGATGGCCGCCGGAGTATGGGGAATGGCCGGGAACAGTTGGTGCGGGGTCGGCTCGGGGACAGGCCGGGGCGCCGGAGAACAGTAGTTGGGGGGAGGAGGATGCTCGGGGAAGAACAGCAGCGGCGAGGGGAGGAGCAGCCAGGGGGTCGGTGCTCGGGGACAGGCCGGGGCGTGGAGTAGAGGGAGTGGTGATGGTGTTGGCCGCCCGCCGGAGTCGCAGAGGCCCGCCGGGTGAACAGGAATCAGGTTTGGGGAGGGTGAGTGAACAGTGTTCCCCCCTCCCCTTTGAATTCAAATAAAAAATATAAAGTAGAAGGAGAAGGAAGAAGAAGAAAAGAAGAAGAAGAGAAAATTTTGGATGGGGAAGGAGGCTACGTTGGAGGCTTGTGAGGAGGTGGGAAAACCTAGGTTTTCTAGGGATTAGGGTTGATGTGACATGATATTAAATAGGGAGAGAGAGTGTATGGAATCAAGGGTGGTGGTTGATCCCCTTTAAATGAGTGGTCCAGATTGGACATGAAAAAATGTTCATGTGGGGATGAGGGTGATAAAAATATTAAGGATTTCTCATTTGGTTTAAACAAATGGGTGTTTACACCAAAAATGCAAATTTGCAAATTAGCCCCCTTAAATTTGGGTATTTGCACAGACGCATGAAATGATGAAAGAATTGGCGGGCGATTCGGTGTCTGGTGTTTTGTAGGGTCAGGAGGCACTGTAAGTTTGGTACGGACTCAATTTACAGGGCACTGGAATTAAATTGAAATTTCATAATCGGTTAAAATAGTATCCTCAATTTAATTAGAAATAAATGCAAGTTGTGTTCTAAAATTAATTAGGGGTACATGGGGCCAAAATCAGGTCAGGTCATCAATACCAATAATGAAGAAGACTCAGAACAGAATATTATCCTAATTTGGGCCGCACAAAAAATAGGTCAAGATTGTCCCCAATTTCGATTGGAACGCACAACGATACAAAATAGGGATTAATTAAATAAACGTCCGCGACGACTTTTGTGCGGCTAGAAATAATGCACAGAGAGCATAATTATGAGTTGCAAAAATAGCAGAATGGAAGGCGGGCATGTCTAGGGCAAGATTGTAAAATTTGTTGGAAGATAAAAGCTAGGGTAGCGCTCCAATTATCGAAGCAAAGGCAATGCGCAATAATTAAATAAAATACGGTAATTAATTACAATCTCCAAGAAATAAATTCTAGATAAAACAATTAAATACAAAATCCCCTAATTCGGACAGGTATTCATCTACTGGCTTCTAAGTCAAATCTACTAGCTCAAAATAAATGAACACTGCATATAATATTATATTTAATTACACATCTCACATATATTTAATTTAAATATACCTATCACGCAATTACTAAATTGTAACTACAATAATATTAAATATTATTAAAAGTCGAAAATACTCCTGTTTTCGGAACGTGGTAGTGACAAGTCTACCCTCCTTAAAAGAATTTCGTCCTCGAAATTTAAAATCCTCATAGTAGTGTTTATTCATACACATTATTATTTCCCTCAAAATTTAAATCCATTAACCACGAAATCAGGTAATAATCCACAATGTCTTTTCACAATTCCCAAAATTCTAAAATTATTGCATTCCGGAAAAATCCTCCAATAAAATCAAAGTCCATTTTTATCAAAAATTTTCTTGAAAGTTTTAGTTAATAATTCAATACTCGGAATTTAATATCCACTCCTCAAATTTGATTTTAATCAATGCACATATATAAAAATGTAATCTCGTCCAAAAAAGTTTGAATTCAAACATTAGTCTATCAATAATTTACAACTCGATTTCCTCTTCCTCAAAATACTCAACAATGCGATACTTATGGATTCTCTAATTGCAACATCCCATATAAAATTCTAAAATTCATAACTTGCAATTAAATAAACATATTGATAAATCTCCCAAAATTTCCAAATTTAATAACCAATTTAATCACATCACAATCTTTCTGGAATTAATAAGTCATAAATTCTGCCATGTTAAATTCTTGGCCCTTTATTTAAATCGATGTTTATCCCCGAATTTAATCATCTTGCCTCTCTTGTCAAGTCATAACTCTTTCATTAATCTTCGTCATGGTTACACCCCAATAATCATGGTCTAAGAAAATCTTTACTATAATCATACAACATGCAACCTAAGGGGAATATGTACGGTCATGGTGTCTTTTGTCATGGTATTGCAGTCTCTGTATCAGGTTGTACTACTAGCTACATTCTAACAAAAATCATGAATACAAGCTACAGTACTAAGGTATCAGTCAATCAATCAAATAGCTAGGAACAGAGTGAAGGAAAGAACAGAACCTGCCAACACATTACCTGCAGTATCTCCTATCTCTAACATACACTTGACTCTAGCATATTCACTAACTAATTCCTATTCCTATACACTGGTACCCATATCAACTAGTCATTTATCCACAAGATCCATGAATATATCCATATTGCACACACATGTCTATTAACACCTAAATCTGATGCCAAGAATCTCTAATATAACCATGATTCAATAATGCATCCAAGTTGATACCTCTATCTCCTTAGTACCATACCCTCTGTCAGTTCCCGTTCCCACTACAATTGTCCATACTATTTTCTCATCACTCCAGTGCACACCAAGTGTAACACCATACTAAGTGCTAAACCCTTTCTAATACAACTCTAGATGGACACCCAAGTCAGTCTGCGGTGCCATCTCAATCATGCCCAAGTCAACAGATCCTTACACATGCAACTCATCCACTCATATATTAATATTCATCTCTTATCTACCATAAAATTAATCCTCAAAATAATCGTCAAGGTTTAACTTCTCGATCAACTTAAAATAATTGTATATACCTCCTCAAAATCAGATACTCAATATCGAAAAAATTTAATCATTTTTAAAATCCTTATAGCTTTGACTATGTTTATTGAATTGAATTCGAATACTCAAAATTTTAATAACAAAAATCTTAACTCCTCTAAATTCTTAAAATTAAAATTCATTCCACTCTTCAAACGATAAAATTGAATCCACACTGTGTACGAAAATGGTACTGCCCGAATTATTTGCACTATTACTTCCAAATGATCATCATCACTGATACTCTTTCTCCTCTATCTATAGTGCCAATACTAACTATAACACACCTATCATAGAACCATTGCTACAAGGCACTACGCTATGGGTTAACTCTAGTTTAATGCCTAATGCTCCCATGTCCAACTAAGAAACACTTACAAACTCATAAGTCACACTCAGTCAAACTAATACAAGACACAACCAAAATTACAAGTCACTAATTATCATACTAACAAGGAATCCTCAAAGAAAATAAGCTCAAAAAGGAACTGGATCAAGGACGGAAGGTATCTTTACTGCTAGTAAAAAAAAAAAGAAGCGATGGAACAAAGTCCTGGAATAACATCAATAGATAAGTCTTGAGATGATACTTTAAGAACCAATTTAAGATACAACCTGATAATCATACACGTCTGTCAGAAATCATGACACACAGAATCCTCGTCACGCCAGTAAGCATAGATGCGATAAACGACAGGTTCCGTAACTAAGGTATGCAACCCTATGATCATGTCATCTAGAATCCTCGCCACGCCAACCGGTATGGCTGCGAGAAACTCTAAATTCATAACTAAGATATGTACATCCGAAGTCAGGTTCCTACGTTCTCGTCACGACAGCTAATATGACTGCGATAAACTCTAGGTTCCATAACCAAAGTAGACGTTTTACCTTTCTCACTGTCCTCATCAATATATGTCATCAGATGATACCATAAATTCTAGTCCATAAAATTCATCTCAATATGAAATCAACTCAACAACGATACCAGAAATTTAAAGTTAACAACTGGTCAACAAGAATCAAACTCAATATCAACGAGTGAGGACGGACGGAAACAAGGGCGAAGGAATTAAATTGGAAATTATAATAAGATTCTCATGGGGTCATCCCAGGAAATCTTTCAATAAATTGTGATTGAGTATCCTCTCTCATCCTAGTGTCCTATGTCCTATATTCTATAGCAGGCACGCGGTAGTACAACTAATACGTCGCACTACCACGACATCGCACAACTTGCGAAGTCTGACCTGCATGGGCCACCACTAAAACGTGTCACGACCCGCTCCCGGTTTAGGGGCACGAGTGCGTGGGTACGTCCAGCCTACGCCGCAGCATCGGCGGTAGAACGCTGTCTAGGTCATGTAACTATCTAATTAACTCACGTGAATACCCAACTCCATAAGGAGACGGGGATATCGTAAAATAATGCTAGAAATACTCAATCACATAAACTAAAGCACGATGAGATATCAAGGCAAGCAAGAAATACATGACAAGTCTAACGACAAAATAATCATACCTGCAATCATTAACTTCCAATCCCCAAGTGTGTCGGAAACCAGTCTACTAAGGTCACAGTCTGGAAAAATATTTTCCAGTCAGGAAGGAGCAAAGTATAAACACTAACAGCAGTTTCATTAAGTTGACAAAGACTATAAACGGTGTAAGAAATACAAGATGAGAATATATGCTGAAAATGTGAAGTACTGGAGAAATAAAATAGGCAATAGAGCATCTAGCAATGAACAATAAACAGTGAATGCTAGAACAAGTGAATCTGAAATAAAATAGACATCTAGCTAAGTGTTTGAAATATTAGTTTATTATGTGATCGGCTTGGGACTAGATCAGGCTGGTTATATATGATTAGCTATGATTCTTGTAGGTCAGGCTAACTATATGGTTAGCTATGATGCATCTAGTGGTCAGGCTAATCATATATAACAGCTATGGAGCATGTAAATGGTCAGGCTGCACCCGACGTGAGAAGTGGGGTGAGCTATGGTGCATATAAATGTTTGGATATGATCACATAATCTACTAATAGTTCCCCATCCCCCAGCTAGCACGATGGATTCCAATCACGACTCCTCATGATGGGGATCTAGGGTGTTAACCCGTGTATCCATAGTGTCAGAATCAAGTATGTAATACACTACAATTTATAGAAGTAATCAACAAAACGAAAACTGTCAGAGAATGTACTCGCCTTGGGTCCTTAGCTGGTAATGTCAATGTCCTGTCCCAGAGTATCGTCTGGAGAAACCAACAGTCCTAAAAATATTTCAAATATAACATTTGCATCAGATGCTATACTACACACACAATCAAATACCTAACTCAGGGGCTATGCCTGGCATGATACTGGTCAACTAAGGTCATCTGGTAGGGATATATAAATATACATATATTTATTTTTAACTACATTAGTACTTACAATATGTATATATACACCAATTTATATACATATCTAATTTATACTAGTTGAATAATATATATATATATACTCATACATATGCTGAAAATATATTTAAAAAATATATATATATTATCAATGTTTTATTCAAATATATACTAATACTAGTTCATCACATTAAATACATATACAATACATTAATTGTATGTACAAGATATATATATATATATATACATTTATACTAATTATACATAATTGAAAATATATTAAGTACATATATATACAAAATATATATACATATACCAAACATTATATATTTTTATACCAAAATACATACATATATATATTAAATGAAATACACATACTATACACCAAAATACGTTTTACAAGTACATATATATCAATACAGTTTTATATATACACTATATATATTTACATACCAAAAATATATTTATACATGTATATATATATAGGTACACATTTTTATACTAAAATGTATTAAATTAATATATATTTTACCAATATATAATTATACCAAAATATATATTATGCTACATTTATTTATATATGCCAAATTATATTTTTGTTAAACATATACCAATTAACATATATATATATACATGCATATACCCATACGAAAATATATATATACATATATATTTATACCAAATTAATAATTGTACTATATACATGTATATTAATATACACATACACACAATACATACCATTATACGTATACGCATTTATATACGTATATATATATCTACACATTAATTAATATATACTAATACATATACTATTAAACATTAATTTAATTACATGTGTTAATATACACATATACGTATACATTAAATACCTACATACATACTTACATACATTATATACATACATGTATTATGTATATACACAGGAAGAAAGAAGAAGGAAGAGGGAGAGGAGAAGAAGCTTACAGTGGGGGTCGGCTGATGGTTGGCCGCCAGAGTGTGGACTCGGCCGGCCGGAGGATCGGGCTCGAACGGAGGGGCGGTGATTGGAGTGGTAGATGTATGGTGAAGATGGAGGTGGCGGTGATTGGTGGAGATGGTGGTGGTAGGGAGCAGCGGAAAGAGGAGTTGAGGCGGAGGGGAGCTCGTACGGGACTGATGGCCGCCGGAGTACGGGGAATGGCCGAGAACAGTTGGTGCGGGGTCGGCTCGGGGACAGGCCGGGGCGCCGGAGAACAGTAGTTGGGAGGAGGAGGATGCTCGGGGAAGAACAGCAGCGGCGAGGGGAGGAGCAGCCATGGGGTTTGTGCTCGGGGACAGGCCGGGGCGTGGAGTAGAGGGAGTGGTGATGGTGTTGGCCGCCCGCCGGAGTCGCAGAGGCTCGCCGGGTGAACAGGAATCGGGTTTGGGGAGGGTGAGTGAACAGTGTTCCCCCCTCCCCTTTGAATTCAAATAAAAAATATAAAGAAGAAGGAGAAGGAAGAAGGAGAAAAGAAGAAGAAGAGAAAATTTTGGATGGGGAAGGAGGCTACGTTGGAGGCTTGTGAGGAGGTGGGGAAACCTAGGTTTTCTAGGGATTAGGGTTGATGTGACATGATATTAAATAGGAAGAAAGAGTGTATGGAATCAAGGGTGGTGGTTGATCCCCTTTAAATGAGTGGTCCAGATTGGACATGAAGAAATGTTCATGTGGGGATGAGGGTGATAAAAATATTAAGGATTTCTCATTTGGTTTAAACAAATGGGTGTTTACACCAAAAATACAAATTTGCAAATTAGCCCCCTTAAATTTGGGTATTTGCACAGACGCATGAAATGATGAAAGAATTGGCGGACGATTCGGTGTCTGGTGTTTTGTAGGGTCAGGAGGCGCTGTAAGTTTGGTACGGACTCAATTTACAGGGCACTGGAATTAAATTGGAATTTCATAATCGGTTAAAATAGTATCCTCAATTTAATTAGAAATAAATGCAAGTTGTGTTCTAAAATTAATTAGGGGTACATGAGGCCAAAATCAGGTCAGGTCATCAATACCAATAATAAAGAAGACTCAGAACAGAATATTACCCTAATTTGGGCCGCACGAAAAATAGGTCAAGTTTGTCCCCAATTTCGATTGGAACGCACAACGATACAAAATAGGGATTAATTAAATAAACGTCCGCGACGACTTTTGTGCGGCTAGAAATAATGCACAGAGAGCATAATTATGAGTTGCAAAAATAGCAGAATGGAAGGCGGGCATGTCTAGGGCAAGATTGTGAAATTTGTTGGAAGATAAAAGCTAGGGTAGCGCTCCAATTATCGAAGCAAAGGCAATGCGCAATAATTAAATAAAATACGGTAATTAATTACAATCTCTAAGAAATAAATTCTAGATAAAACAATTAAATACAAAATCCCCTAATTCGGACAGGTATTCATCTACTGGCTTCTAGGTCAAATCTACTAGCTCAAAATAAATGAACACTGCATATAATATTATATTTAATTACACATCTCATATATATTTAATTTAAATATACCTATCACGCAATTACTAAATTGTAACTACAATAATATTAAATATTATTAAAAGTCAAAAATACCCCTGTTTTCGGAACGTGGTAGTGACAAGTCTACCCTCCTTAAAAGAATTTTGTCCTCGAAATTTAAAATCCTCATAGTAGTGTTTATTCATACACATTATTATTTCCCTCAAAATTTAAATCCATTAACCACGAAATCAGGTAATAATCCACAATATCTTTTCACAATTTCCAAAATTCTAAAATTATTGCATTCCGAAAAAATCCTCCAATAAAATCAAAGTCCATTTTTATCAAAAATTTCCTTGAAAGTTTTAGTTAATAATTCAATACTCGGAATTTAATATCCACTCCTCAAATTTGATTTTAATCAATGCACATATATAAAAATGTAATCTCGTCCAAAAAAGTTTGAATTCAAACATTAGTCTATCAATAATTTACAACTCGATTTCCTCTTCCTCAAAATACTCAACAATGCGATACTTATGGATTCTCTAATTGCAACATCCCATATAAAATTCTAAAATTCATAACTTGCAATTAAATAAACATATTGATAAATCCATATCGGAATTGCAATATCCCATATCGGAATTGTAACATCCCATATCGGAATTTAAAATTCTCTAATTGCGCCATGCTGAGAAAGGCGAAGATGTAAACTTGGAATCTTCATACTAGGCACCGGTGCGTGTTAGGACGAAGAAGTCTAGGACAACACGAGCTCGCCCAGCTCAAGCAATTGCTCATTCGATCGATCGTCAGCAGATGCCTCTAACTGTAATGCATGCCCCAGACGAAAAGTTGAACAAGACCGACCCATGCATCCATCCCATAGTGGTAATTGAACATGGTCAGTTTAAAGAGTCTTCCATTAGCAACCTGAGGAAAGTTCTTATACGAACCCCAGGTCAGGAAGCAAAGTCAACACCTACGTACCCATGTGTTCGGTTTACCCGGGCTCATAAGAAGAATGCAAAGGTGAATCAGCCCTTGCTTGACTTGCACAACATGATCAATCATAAGCACAAAGAAAGGGAATTAACTACGACATATAAAATATTCTCCCCAGGGCATCACTGTGCTAGCATTATTATCAACTTCTACTGTAACAAAGTTGCAGTACCCACAAAAAGGTAGTCGACATTCCTGTAAATTCAACCAAAGGTACACACACGGCTGTAACATGGAGAACTAGTCCAAGCACTAGAGGCAGAGGAGCTTTCCCTCGCCTTATGTTATTTTGCTCAGAAGGCTCCTTCCAAGAGGGGAGGTCTAACCCCACTGGGGCGTGACAGAAACCATGATGCAGAACCTATATTGTACCTATCTTTTTCTTTGGGTTTTGTTTCTCTATTTCATGCTTCCTTTGTGGTACTTTCTATTTGGGATCTAACCCCACTGGTTTTGCATGGCCAGGTTTTGAGCCAGTTCTAGAGGATCAAGCTTATTTTTTTCTTCCTGATGGCACGCACCAGTCGGATGGTCGCTGAAGGGCAAGAGTGGGTTTCTTCTTCCCTACTCGTTATTATATTTTACTCTTTTGGGCATTTAGCCACCGATACCTGTTAGCCGGTAAGTCTGGACATTTAGTTTTTTTTTACATAATTGTAATTAATCAGACTACATCTGATCATGGTTATATACTTTTGCTACTCTACAAACTTTTTATTTTGCATAGCTAATTTCCAGAATGATGTGGCTGGGCATTTGGGATGCCTTACTTCCTTGTCATGTATGTTCTATGTTTATTATTCTTATTTGACTGATTGAGACATTAGATGTTCGTGTTATTTTTTGACTGATCGCCGTACGAAATATAATACCTTCTACGGGGTAGCTGGCCATATCTGTCTCCGTATTTTGGTAATGGAGTGTGACAAGGTTTTAGTGGTCTTCCATTCAGGCCTGTATTTTCATACTTGTGGGGTGTTATGGTTATAGGAGTCTCAATCAAACATGTGCCCTTGAAATCCTGAATTCGTTTTTCTCGAAGCCTTGCTTGACTATCAAATCAATTATTTTCTTGATCCTTTTCGTCCAGTTCTTGATATTTCTTGTTCTTTTTTTGAGGGCTCCTTCAGTTGTTGGGGCAGCAGACATTGTCGGATAGGGTTCTCCTGGGCAATAACAGGAGGTAGTACCTGTTCAAAGTCAGATTCAGGTAGATCTAGTAATTGAGCAATCCGACACAGTGGAACCAGAAGTTGGACATGTTGAGCAACCAATCCCTGAGTCCCCTGTACCAACAATAGTACCAGTAGTACTTGATACCCTGATATTATAGAGATCCTTTGAGCAATGATGGCTACACAGCAATATTAGATGGCAGTGCAACAGCACCAGCAGTTTCAACAATAAGAGCAACATGTCTTGTTAAATCAGGGTTTACAGACAGCCCTAGAGAGAGGCAAAAGGACTGATTCGGGGGCATCGGTCATATTTTGCAGACTTAAACCAAGATAATTTGATGGCACAGAGGATGCCATCACGGCAAATGCATGGCTCCAAGACATCAAAGTTATTATGACGACGACAAAGGTTCCGGATGATGAGCAAGTTGACCAGGTCTGACTGCAGCTTTAGGACCTTGCCCGTGACTGGTGGGCATCAGTGAAAGTCGGCTTGAGATATCTTATCTCTTGGGACAGTTTCAGGGCTCGATTCTGGGCCAAGTACTTTGGAGTTGTCATCTAGTATGAGCTCCAATAGAGTTTTGTCGGTCTCAAGCAGGCCGGTAGAATAGTAGATAGATATGTAGCAGAGTTCTGCAGGCTGAGTAGATTTTCTTCGACTATGGTAGTCACAGAGTCGGACAGAGCAATGAGGTTCCAGCAGAAAATTCACCTGGAGATTCTACAGGTGGTAGAGTGACACAACTATCAGACTTACGAAGAAGTATTGATAGAGGCTCGAAGGCACGAGCTTACCACGCAGAGGTTGTCAGCAAGGACATGAGGCCAGAAGAGATCTCATGCTCAAAGTGTTGAAGTACCTCGAACGTCAGCACCATCACCTGGTATTCGTATCCATGATTCAGCACCACGGAGGACGGCAGTTTCATCAGTGATAGTACCAGCTCGACAGAATTCGAGGAAGCAACAAAAACAACAGCGCCACGGAGCACCGGTAGGTTGTACCTTCCGTGTCAAGGGAGACCATACTAGAGACATGTACAGAGAGGAAAATAGGCTTTGCCTAAGGTGTGGTGATCCAGGCCACGAGATTGTCAATTACTCAATAATGTAGAGGTAAGGAGGTCCAGCCTAGCAGTTTTCGGCACTGCCAGCCCAAGGGGCAGTAAAGTACAGAGGACCAGCAGTAGCAGCACGACCAGTGGATCAGCGTCCATTATTGACGCAGATACAGATATTCTGACAGAGGGACCAGTAGCAGGGCCAGTAGAGGCCACAACAACATGTCCAAGGAAGACAACAATAAGGAGCGCAACAAGGCCAAGGATAAGCATTCACTTTGTCCCTGGAGGAGGCTTTGGCATCATGTGATGTAGTGGCAGGTAATATTTCTGTCGCATCTTTTCCTGCAATAGCATTATTTGATTCAGGAGCTTCACACTCATTTGTATCTGCACAATTTGTGACACTTATTAGATTAGAGTTCAGGGCATTGCCAGAGAGGTTGAATATACTCTCTGGTAATGGGCTCGTAGAAGTTAGTAGAGTGTATGTAGCATGTCCAATCGTTGTGTGCGGGTGTTCCTTACCCGCCAAGTTGATCGAGTTCCCTATGGGTGACTTCGACGTAGTTCTAGGATGAACTAGCTGAGAGACAATCATACTATGATAGATTGCCATAGGGGTAGAGTGTTATTTAGTATCCTAGGCACGGAGAGTTTTGACCATGAAAAAATCATGAGAAACCAATACGAAGATAGAGTTATAGCAGTAGCAGTAGTAGAAGAAGAGTAGTTTCTTGGGGTGGTCCAAGAATTTCTAATTGCCTTTCCTGATAAACTTCCATATTTACCCCTAGTGAGATATGTGGAGTTCTGTATAGAGTTGATCCCTGGGGCATGGCCAATATCTTGTAAGGTTAACCAAATGGCACCATCAGAATTAGACATATTATACCAACATATAGAAGAGTTGAAGGCAAAAAAGTTTATTCGATCCTGTAGATCACCTTGGGGAGCGCTATTGGTTCTAGTGAAGAAGAAGGACGGGTCATCCTGGTTATGAATCAACTATAAACAGCTGAATGCAGTGACAATGAAGAACAAATATTCATTACCAATAATCGATAATTTGTTTGATCAATTGAGCAAGGCTACAATTTTTCTCCAAGATCGACCTCCGATCAGGATATCATCAAGTGAGAGTTTGGGAGCAAGACATACCCAAGACATCATTTAGGTCATGATATGGGCATTATAAATTCTTAGTTATGCCTTTCGGACTAACAAATGGTCCAAAATTTTTTATAGATCTGATGAACCGGATCTTCATGCCATACTTGGATCAGTTCATGGTGGTGTTTATAGATGACATTCTTGTTTATTCTAGTAGTAAGGAGGAACATGAAGAACATCTTTGGAAGGTCTTGTACATTCTAAGGGAGCATCAGTTATATACTAAACTCAGCAAGTGTGAGTTTTGGCTGGATCACGTGTCGTTCTTGGGTTACAACATCTCTAGAGTAGGAGTGGCGTAGACCCAAAGAGGCCGTAGAGAGTTAGTCAGTTCCTAAGAAAGAAGCAGAGGTGCATAGTTTCTAGGGCTTTGCGGGATATTACAGAAGGTTCATGGCAAACTTTACAAGAATTTCAGCAGAATGTTAGATAGCCTTTGAAGATTTGAAGAAGAAGTTAATCTCTGTACCAATCGTTACTCTTCTAGCAGGTTCTGGGATAGTTTACAGTATATTGTGACGCATCTGGCAAAAAAATAGGGTGTATTTTGATGCAACATGGAAGGGTGATAGCTTATACTTCTCGACAGTTCAAGATCATGAGAAGAACTATCCAACTCATAACTTGGAATTGGAAGCAGTGGTATTTGTACTTAAACTATGGAGGCACTACTTATATGGTGATCGGGTAGAGATATTTACGAACCATAAAAGTCTGAAGTATGTATTCACTCAGAAGGACTTGAATATGACGCAGAGGAGGTGGCTAGAATATATAAAGGACTATGATGTGGAACTTCAATATCATCCAGACAAGGCTAATGTAGTAGCCGGCGCACTTAGCAGGAGAGAAAGCCTATTCATGTTGACATCGCAGCGACATATATTAGAGGATCTTCAAGAAATGGGTATCGAGGTAGTACTTTCACGAGATGCAGATATTTTGGCTAGCTTGCAAGTACAGTCTACTTTGGTTGAGACAATCAAGGCGGCTTAGACAGAGGACCCGAAGATTCAAAATCTATGGACAAAATATGAGTCTGATCTCAGGAAGGAGTTGACGATTCAAGTGGAGTTATTCGTCAAGATATTATGACCGAGGCACACAGTTCTCAGTATTCAATACATCCTGGAGGTACCAAGATGTATCAAGACATCAAGCAACGCTTTTGGTAGAATAGAATAAAATGGGAGATATCATAATTTATTTCTTGGTGTTTGGTATATTAACAAGTGAAGGACGTACAAAAAAGACCGGCAGGATTATTACAGCCGCTTCCTATTTCGGAGTGTAAGTTGGAACATATCACAATGGACTTTTTGACTAGTTTACCTAGATCCCCGACTGGTCGTGATACAGTTTGGGTGACAGTGGATAGTCTCACAAAAGTAGCTCACTTTCTCCTTTTTCGAGTAGGACATTCTACAGAATAGTTGGCTGAATTGTATATGCGATAGATAGTGAGACAGTACGGTATCCTAATAAGAATCGTGTCAGATTGAGACACTTGGTTCACTTCATATTTTTGAAAAGTTTGCATCAAAGTTTGGTCACCAAGTTGAGATTTAGCACGACGTACCACCCTTAAATAGACAGACAATCAGAAAAAACCATCCAGACATTGGAAGATATGCTACGATCTTCTACCTTGGACTTTGGTGGGTCTTGGAAAGATCACCTTCATCTCGTCGAGTTCTCGTACAACAACATTTATCTGGCTAGTATACAAATGGAACCCTTCGAAGCGTTATGTAAAACCCCCTAATTTTAAAATCTTATAATTATTTAATTAGTCATTTAAATCAATTATAATATTTTTAGTTAAATAAAAAATAGAATTTATTGAAATTTTTAGGTAAATATTCATCTAGAAAATTTCCTGAACAAAAATATTAATATTATATTTTATCTAATTTAGGAATATTGTAGAAGGATGATAGATTTATATGATCTGCTAAACAAATTTTTGGAATTTTATACCGTATATACATGTATATATAAATATATCTAATATAAGAAATAAAAAGAGAAATAAAAGAAAAGGAAAAAAAATTCTAATACTAAATCCCTTAAGAAACCCCTAAACCCTGGGCCTAAGAGACTCCTAAAGCCTTTAAGCAAACCACCCTAACCCCATATTCCTAAACCCAATATCCCCAACCCCGCTGCTAAGTCCCCCGTAGCCCAGGCACACCCGTGAACCCCGCTTCCTCCTTTCTCCCTATATATATACATTATATCCTGCACTTATAAACCCTAACCCTAAAACTATTACTCACAACCCCACGCCGACCTCCACCACCCGACGATCGGGCAGCCACCAACGCCGCCGTCGAATTCCAGCCAGCACCGCCGCATCCGCGGCCGTGCGAGCACCGCAGAAATTGACTGCAACGTACCTTACTTTCTGTGCTATTTTTCGTTCCATCTTGTAACCAAATTCTAATCCATCTTCACCTGTATGTTCATGACCTATCCCCCTTTCAACTCTATATATTAGTTTCCATCGAATAACCTTATTAACTAGGTAAAAATTATCGCCAAGTTGAGAAAAAACTACGATCATTACACTGCAAAAAACTGTTGTGACCACCCATGTTTAGTAACCAATATCTTCCACCACAGACATCCAAACTTAAATTATCTTTTTGCTATGTGAAGACCATATAACCGTCATCAATTTTTGTTAATTATATTATTTTATTTGGTGTTATATGTAGAAATAAATTAGGTTAAAAATAATGAAAAAACTTATTTTCGGAACTCTAAAATTTGCGATACGGAGCGTGCTTCGCTAAATAGGACCGCTCCATCGCGTACCAGATACACAGAAAGGCGCGTATGGTATGCCCTGATGTGTAGGTTTTGCAGAAACTGATTCGGATGTGTTTGCGCGTCGAAATCAACCCGTATCAGTGAAAAGTCCCCGTATCGGGATATTTGTAAAACACCGCACCATTTAGTGTACGCTCGTCAGAATACGATAAAACTTATGCCATTGGATTCATGGTTTCACACTGGTCCTGTGACCCAAGTTTTACGCAATTCTGAGACAGTTGACCAAGCCGCCTATTTGCGGTCTCCACGGTTGACTTTTTGGGCAAAATTGTGTTCGACTCACCGGAATCCAAAATTGGACATACTATTGAGTTCGTATTAACGTTTAGAATTTGTTTGACCTATAATTTGTAATATTTAGAGACCTTTACCCCTGGCACACTTTTTTAGTGCAAAGTGGGCCAGATGTGGATCCCGCTTTGACCCAAAATTATTGTTTTGCCCCTGTGTCCAAATTGGACGAAAGGGTAGTATTTTTTTAGCTATCTCGCTGATTCCAGGAATGTTGGTGATATTTATTTCAGCATCCGAAGATGTTTATTCGGAGGCCTTGGTTTCTGATCCTGTGTACTTGACATCTGGACGCTTACACTTTACAGATTGCTTGCCAGGCAAGTATACCTTGCCATTGTACTGTGATTTATATTTCATATGATGCATATATTTTATTTTTGTCTATTTAATTCAGATATTTTAACTGCTATATAAACTACGCGTCCAAGGATAACTTGGGTGCAACGACGGTGGCGTCGTATTCTGTTTTTATTATATATATACATGTTGACCTAGTTTATGAGACCACCCCATTATCAAGAGGCATTTTATGTTTCATTGTCCATGATATATTTATTATACGAGTGTGAGTCTCATGTAGGACACGGACTTGCGTACTCGGCTGGCCACTGGTACGTATAGGTCGTGCGACAGATATGGATAACTGCCGATAGAAACTTTGCATGCTAGAAGACCTGGCAGTTATTTAGGGGTATCATCGTGTCATGGATGTGACATGATTAGAGCATGGGGTGGGGAGAACAATTAGTAAGGCGTTTGGGCTCCTTTGTACTTTTCTTTTTTGTAAACCGTACGCTCCGCCGGAGATGCGTGGTCATGATGACCCCTATATTACTTGGCGGCCTCTGAGGTTCAAAAGACGTCATGCTTTGTAGGCCCCTGAATCTCCAAGAGAATCATGCCAATCCTATTTTTGGCCAGATAACCCACTTGTTGGAAAGTTGTTCTCAAACTGCATTCACATAGATGGTTAGGCGACCTATTTGATATTTATTTTCAGTACTTTATTGGCATGCTTTGATGTATCTTTTTATGTCCCTCTGAGGACCTGGTACCTTTCCAGATATAGACGGACAGGATTATCCACAGGAGTACGGACCCAGAACTGATGTTTCATACCAGACTGAGGAGGTCTTATCTTCAGAGTACCTTTGATTCATCGTAGCTGATGGATATTCCAGTTGCTATTTTATTTATTGACATTTATCTTATATTAGAGTTTGATCTCTTCTCTTATTTAGTAGTTTTTAGTATAGTCAATTTGTAGTAGATTTATCTCCACCCAACTATCATACTTTGAGACTTCATATTTGATATTCAGTTATTCATTCCTATTTTTTTATTTGTGCTGTGGATGAGATATAGATTGCATGTGACTTATTGACAGTATATTATCACTAGTGGATTTAATATTCATAATACAGCATACGTGTGTGTATAGTTTCCATATATTGGAGTTCGTATACATACGGCTGGCGTGTTACGTATTCCTAGTTATACATATTTTGGGACTGGGGCGTGACATATTTTTGTGGTGGCCCATGCAGGTCCTGAATATATTGTCTCGGTTACGTTACTGTACCGAGCAAGCCTGCGTATAGTAATAAAGTATAGGATCTCATCTACGCTTGACAAAAACTTATCTTCCCTTTCAACTATCCCATTTAAATGCATGCATCCTGTTTGAATCATATACTCCTTCTAATCGTTTCATCCACCTCTTGCAGAAAGATGGATTCGCGTAGTAGATTTACTGCCGTCGGAAGTGACACACCTTTAGGAGTCAACGGTCAAACTTGAGGGAAGACCTCGATGACTCCTTAACTTTCGGGGCCGGATGGACAGACTCACAATCCAGATCCATGTGATCTTTTCGCATCGCCTAATGGGACTTTTTTGGCTTCATCGACACCACGGGATGGCCTAACACAGCTGTTCCAATTCTTTTAAATGATGATGCAGGAATAGAGACAATAGGCGACCGCGCTAGCTATAGAGCAGAGGCAGCAAGCGGCAGAGCAGAGGCGAGAATTTTTGGCAGCACTTGAGAGAATGGCTGCACAGACAACTTTACCCGCCCAGGCACTAGTTCCAGTACAGCGAGCTAGAGTTGGTTCAGTCAAGAACTTTATACAGATGGGTACCAAGCTATTAAAGGCATTGAGAGTCCAGAGGAGACCATAAACTGGATTACCCATACCAAGAAGTTATTAGAAGCATCATAGCTGCCTACAGATCTATGGATGATAGGTGTAAGGACGCAACTAGATGGTAACGCTCATCACTGATGGGAATCAATGGAGCGCCAGTTGGGTACGTATCAGACATGGAAATAATTCTTGGAGTGCTTTGAGAGAAAGTACTTCCCGGATACTGTAAAAGACGTGTTGTACGATCAGTTTCTTCATCTGGAGCAGGGGAACAAGACAGTTGATGTGTATGATGCAGAGTTTTGTCACCTTAGTAAATATGGCTCTGTCCTGATACCGAATGACTTGAGAAGGCTAAGAGGTTTTACTGCGGATTGACTCAGGAGCTCCAACACTACACTAGCTCACTGTCCCGGATCTCTTATGCCGAATTATTGACAGAAGCTAGACTACAAAAGGCCATCAGCAAGGGAAAATGAGGTCAACTGAAGACAGAGCAAGGACCAGCAAGGACACAACAAGGAGGACCTATCAGACGTCCTTTAGCACAACAACAGCAGCATCAACACAGAGCAGGACCGTACCAGACTTCGAAGAAGCTCCACTGTAATTATTGTGGGGGACGCGGACATATTATGAGAGACTGTCGGACTCACTTAGGTTAATGTATGAGATGTGGTTCCAGACAGCATATAGTGAGAGACTGTCTAATACAACAGGCATTGACACTTCCACCGCCAATACAGAGACTAGCACTTCCAGCGCCAAAGCCAGTTCAGCAGATGACTAGACCAGGAGCACCTTAAATCCCAGCAATCGGAGGATTTCAGCGAGGACCACCGCTACCTACTCAGGAGGATCAATACACAAGGGCCAGTCATGGACTACCACAGAGGAATGGACAAGCTTTTGTACTAGAAGTGGATGACATGGATCAGGAGATTGTATTACTCTTGCTTTTACTTTTCCTGCTATGGCATTATTTGATACGGGAGCCACCCACTCGTTCATATCTTCTAGTTTTATTGCCAAACACAATATTGCCACTACACCTTTACCTAGTTGTGTTAGAATTTTCACCGGAGGAGAAGTTGTACCTGTTAGTCAGATTTGTAGATCGTGTCCTGTACTGATTCGTGGAAGAGAGATGAATGCTTGACTCTTATTTCTTCCTATGCCAACTTTTGATATTATGCTTGGAATGGACTGGCTAAGCAAGTACCACACTTTCTTCAACTGTTTTGGAGGAAGCATTCTTCTTAAGGTACCAGGCCAGGCGAAACTTGAGTTTGTACGAGGATACACAGAAGCCCTTGATGGTATTCAGTTTGCAATGGATGACATTATTTATCACCCCATCATTTCAGAGTTTTAAGACGTCTTTCCATGAGAATTGCCAGGACTACCTCTGGACAGAGACGTAGAATTCTCGATTGAATTAACACCGGGAGAAGCACCCATAGCGTCACATGTTTATAGATTGGAGAAGAAGGAGATGGATGAGCTGAAGGCACAGTTGAAAGAATTAGAGAAGAAAGGTTTCATCCGACCAAGTGTATCACCCTGGGGTGCACCAGTGTTGTTTGTACCAAAGAAGGATGGGTCAATGCATATGTGTATTGACTACAGAGCCTTAAATGCAGTGACCGTGAAGAATAAATACCTATTGTCGCGCATTGATGACTTATTTGATCGGCTTAGTAGAGCCAAGGTGTTCTCGAAGATAGACTTGAGATCGAGATATCACCAGGTGAAGGTACGAAAGCAAGACATCTCGAAGACCGTATTCAGAACAAGATATGGACACTACGAGTTTTTGGTTATGTCATTTGGATTGACCAATGTCCCAGCTATCTTCATGGACTTAATGAATCGAGTATTCCACCAGTATTTGGACCAGTTCATGGTTGTCTTCATAGATGACATACTTGTCTATTCGAAAAACCACAAGGAGCACGTGAAGCACCTGCGGATTGTCCTAGAGACCTTAAGGAGAGAGCAGTTATATGTAAAGCTCAGTAAATATGAATTTTTCTTGGACAGGGTCTCTTTTCTTGGGCATGTCATTACAGGAGATGTCATGTCCCAGTCCCAAAATACATAGGACTAGGAATACGTAACACGCCAGCCGTATGTATATGAACTCCAATATATGAAAACCATATACACACGTACGCTGTACATGAATATCCAATCTACCAGTGGTAATATACTGTCAACAAGTCACATGCAATCTATATCTCATCCACAGCATAAATAACTGAATATCAAATAGGAAGTCTAAAAATATAATAGTTGGATGGAAACAAATCCACTGCAGATCGACCATACTAAAAACTACTAAAAAAAGAAGAGATCAGACTCTAATATAAGATAAATGTCTAAAAAGAAATAGCAACTAAAATCTCTAATAGCTGCAATGAATCAAAGATACTCCAAAGGTAAGACCTCCTCAGTCTGATAAGAAGTGTCAGGTCCGGGTCCGTACTCCTATGGATACTCCTGCCCGTCTATATCTGGAAAGATACCAGGTCCTTAGAGGGACGTAACAAGATACATATAAATATGCCAATAAAGTACTAAAAATAACATCCAATGGGTCGCCTAACCATCTATGTGAATGCAGTTTGAGAACAACTTTCCAACAAGTGGGCTATCTGGCTAAAATGGGATTGGCATAATTCTATTGGAGATTCAGGGGCCTAAAAAGTACGTCATCTTTTGAACGACAAAGGCCGCATGATAATATATAATATATAGTGGTCATCATGATCACACATCTCCGGCGGAGCGTACGGGTTACACAAGAAAAGTACAAAGGAGCTCAAATGCCTTACTTGTTGTTCTTCCCACCCCATGCTCTAAGCATGTCATATCCATGACACGATGATACCTCTAAATAACTGCCAGGTCTACTAGCATGCAAAGTTTTTATTGGCAGTTATCCTTATCCGTCGCATGACCTATACATACTAGTGGCCAGCCGAGTACGCAAGTCCGTGTCCTACATGTGACTCACACTCGTGTAAGAACAGTGTTATGGCTAATGAAACATAATAATGCCTCATGATAATGGGGTGGTCTCATAAAGTAGGTCCATATGCATATACATAATAAAAACAGAATACGACGTCACTGTCGTTACACCCATGTTTCCTTGGACGCACAGTTTATATAGAAGTTAAAATAAATGAACTAAATAGATAGAAATAAAGATGCATGCAATATATAGGATATAAATAACAGTACAATGGCAAGGTATACTTGCCTGGCAAGCAATCTGTAAAGTGTAAGCATCCAAATGTCAATGACACGAGATCAGAAACTAAGGCCTCCGAATAAACGTCTCCGAATGCTAAAAAAATATCACCACCGTATCCGTAATCAGCGAGATAGCTAGAAAACACTACCGTTTCGTCGAATTTGGACACAGGAGCAAAACGGTAATTTCGTGTCAAAGTGGGTCCCCATGTGGCCCACTTTGCACCGAAAAGTGTGCCAAGGGTAAAGATTTCTAAATGGGACAAATTATAGGTCAAAAAAATTCTAAATGTCATTACGAACTCAACGGTGTGTCTAGTTTTGGATTCCGGTGAGCCGAAAACAAATTCGTCCAAAAAGTCAACCATAGGGCCCACAAATAGGCGGCTTGGTCAACTATCTCAGAATTACGTGAAAATTGGGTCACAGGTCCAGCAAAATACCACGAGTCCAGTGGTACAATTTTGTCCTTATCTGACGGGCGTACAACAAATGGTGCAGGATTTTACAAAAGTTACGATATGGGGACTTTTTGCGGATACGGGCTGATTTCGACGCGCACACGCAGCCGAATTAGTTTTTGCAAAATTCCACACATCTGGACATACCATACGCACATTTTGGTATAATTGGTACGCGATGGGGCGGTCCCGTTTGGCGGGACGAGCTCCGTATCAAAAATTTAAAATGTTCGAAAATAGGTTTTTCATAATTTTTAACCCAATTTAATTCTGCATACAACATCAAATAAAATAATATAATTAACAAAAAATAATCTAGGTTAGATGGTGTTCACATAGCAAAAGAAATTTCTAAGTTTGGATCTCTGTGGTGGAAGATACGAGTCCGTAAACATGGGTGGTTATAGCAGTTTTCTGAGATTAAAAGTTATGATTTTTCTCCAACTTGGTCTCGGTTTTCGCCTAGGGTTACGTGCTGATCGAAGTAAACTAATACACAGAGTTGGAAGAGGGATAGGTCGTGAACATACCGGTGAAGACGGGGTCAAATTTGGTCGAGCGATGGAGCAGAAATCAACGCGTGAACAAGGCTTCACTGCTGTGAATTACAGTAGTGCGCGCGATCGAACGGCGACGAGCGGTGGCGGCGGTTGGCGGTGCTGGCTCCGGCGGTGGCGGCGGATTGAGGAGGTCGGCGGCGGCGCGGTCTGGGTCATGGAGTAGGGGTTAAGGTTACGGTTTTGTAAGTTATAATATATATAGGAAGCGGGGGGAAAGCTTTCGCGCGGCTGCTGCTATGGATTTCTTAGTGGGTAGGGGTTTTAGGTCTAGCGGGTTTGGGTAGTATTTAGGGTTTTTTTTTTTTTTTTTTTATCATTTGATTTCTTTTTCTTTTTCTTTCTTTTCTTTTATTCATTTCTTTTCATTTCTTTTTCCATTCTTTTTGTTTTAATAAATCTTTATATATATATATATATATATATATATATAATTCTAGAAATTTATATTAGTGCATACAATAAATCTATCAACCGTCCATACCTCCCCTACATGAAATAAATTAAGGTAAAATAATAGTTGCTCCATAAATCTCTAAATGCATACTTACCTAGAAATAAAAATCAATAAATTATATATCTTCTAATTACTAATAAATACTATGATTAAATTAAATAATTAATTAAATAATTAATATTGTTTTTAAAATTAGGGATTTTATATTCTACCCAACTTATAAAATTTTTCTCCTCGAAATTAAAACTAAGCCACGATAGAAAGTCAAGGATGGTATAAGGTAGAATTGAACAAAGTAAATTCGTACCTTGGTCTACGAACAGATACGAAAAATATTTGCGCATGTCGTCCTTGCGCTCTCAAGTGGATTCTTTTGGCGCATCATACTTCCATGCCACGCGGACCAAGGGAATAAATTGGTTCCTCAACACTTTCTTTCGACGATCAAGGATTCCCACGGGTTGCTCTTGATATGACAAGATAGGCCCAATGGTGATCTCAGAATGGTCGATAACATGACTGCTATCTGCCACATATCGTCTAAGCTACGATACATGGAATATATCATGTACTCCCTCGAGTGAAGGTGGTAGCGCAAGTCGATATGCCACTTCGACCACTCTCTAGCACATCAAATGATCCAATATACCTTGGACTCAACTTGCCGTGTCCTCCGAATCGAATGGTGCCTATGGTAGGTGATATCCTCAAGAAGACATGGTCGCCCTCTTTAAACTCTAAGGGATGACGATGAAGGTCTGCCCACTGCTTCTACCTATCTTGCGCTGCTCGCAAGTGCCCTTGTATCTTCTTCACTATCTCAACGGTATTGACTACCAACTCTGGTCCCAGAATCTAATGTTCTCCCACGTCACTTTAACACATGGGAGACCTATACTTTCTTCCATACAATGCTTCAAACGGAGCTATCTGGATACTCGGTTGATACCTATTGTTGTAAGAAAACTCCATAAGATGTAGGTGGTCCTCCCATGATCCTCCAAAGTCTAACATACAAGCCCTCAACATATCCTCCAATATCTGAATAGTACATTCGGACTGCCCATCTGTCTGCGGGTGATAAGATGTACTGAACTTCAGAAGAGTTCCAAGACTCTCTTGCATGCTTCTCCGAAAGTGCGATATAAAACGTGAATCCCTGTCAGATATAATTTTGACCAGTATGTCGTACAATCTCATAATTTGCCTCTTGTATAAGTCAGCCAAAGCTTCTATAGACTGACCAACTCTAAAAGGGAAGAAATGGGCAGACTTAGTGAGTCGATGTACTATTACCCATACTTTATCTCTCCCACTTGGACTTTTGGGAAAACCCGTGACAAAGTCCATAGTGATATTTTCTCACTTCCATTCAGGAATCGAAAGTGGTTGCAATAACCCTGCTGTTCTCTGATGCTCCGCCTTTACTTGCTGACATACTAGATATTTAGCTACAAAGCGAGCTATCTCTATTTTTATCCCATGCCACCAAAAGTGCTTTCGTAAGTCACGGTACATCTTGGTGCCTCCAAGATGAATAAAATATATCGAACTATGAGCTTCTGCTATCAGCTTCTGTAGAATCTCTCCATTGGGAACATATAGACGATAACCACATCGTAATGTCCCGTCATCATAAATGTACAATCTTGTCTGCTCTCCGGCCTTTTTCCTTTCTTTCAGTCTCCTGAATCTGGCGTCCGTAGGCAAAGCTGCCTTGATCCTCTCTACTAGTGATGAATGTACTTGCAAGTTAGCTAGTATCCCATCTGCTCCGGGTAAAATCACTTCTATGCCAAGCTCTTATAAGTCCTCCAATAATTTCCTCTGTGTCGTCAAGAAGTAAGCTGCTAGTTTTTGGCTTAATTCGTCTGCTATAATGTTAGCCTTACCTGGGTGATAATGTAGATCTATCTCAAAATCTTTTATCAACTCAAGCCATCGACATTGTCTTATATTTAACTCCTTCTGCGTAAAGACGTACTTAAGGCTTTTGTGGTCTGTATAGATCTCCACTCATTCCCCATAATAGCCTTGAATCTTGAGAATGAGAATGAAGTAATGTCTCCATAGCTTCAGAGCAAATACAACGGCTGCAAGTTCCAAGTCATGAGTTAGATAATTCTTCTCATGCACTCGAAACTGTCTAGATGCATATGCAATCATCTTGCCATGCTGCATTAACATGCATCCCAAGCCTTTTCCTGATGCGTCACTGTAAATCACATAACCTCTTGTTCCTGATGGAATAGTCAATACTGGTGCTGTGGTCAGCGGCTTAACACTCGTTGGTCCATATGAACTCTTGATCCTTGCAATTCAACCGAGTCATAGGTGGTTCTATCCTTGAGAAGTTCTCCATGAACCGTCGGTAATATCCCTCAAGTCCAAGGAAACTTCTCACTTCTGATGCAGATTTAGGAACGGGCCATGTCTCGACCGTCGAGATTTTCTCTGGGTCAACAGAAATACCATCTCCCGTAACGACATGTCCCAGAAATGAGACTTTGTCCAAGAAGAACTCATATTTACTGAGCTTCGCATATAACTGCTCCCTCCTTAATGTCTCTAAAAAAATTTGCAGGTGCTTCTCGTGCTCCTCATGGCTCTTTGAATAGACAAGTATGTCATCTATGAAGACGACCATGAACTGGTCCAAACACTGATGAAATACTCGATTTATTAAGTCCATAAAGATAGCTGGAGCATTGGTCAGCCCAAATGGCATGACCAGAAACTCGTATTGCCTAAATCTTGTTCGTAATACGGTCTTCGGAATATCCTGCTTTTGTACCTTCACCTGGTGATATTCCGATCTCAAATCTATCTTCGAGAATACCTTGACTCTACTAAGCTGATCAAATAAGTCATTAATGTGCGGCAACGAATATTTATTCTTCACGGTCACTACATTTAAGGCTCTGTAGTCAATGCACATACGCACTGACCCATCCTTCTTTGGTACAAACAATACTAGTGCTCCCCAGGATGATGCACTTGGTCGAATGAAACATTTCTCCTCTAATTCTTTCAATTGTGCCTTCAACTCATTCATCTCCTTCTTCACCAATCTATAAACATGCGACGCTATGGGTGCTGCTCCCGGTGTCAATTCAATCGAGAACTCTACGTCTCTGTCCGATGGTAGTCCTGGTAATTTCTCTAAAAATACGTCTTAAAACTCTAAAATAATATGGTGATAAATAACATCGTCCATTGCAAGCTGAACACCATCAAGGGCTTCTGTGGATCCCCGTGCAAACTCAAGTTCCGGCTAGCCTGGTACCTTAAAAAGAATGCTTCCTTCAAAATAGTCGAAGAAAGCATGGTACTTGCTTAGCCAGTCCATCCCAAGCACAATATCAAAAGTTGGCATAAGAAGGACTAAGAGTAGGGCACTCATCTCTCTGCCACGAATTACTACAAGACACGATCTACAAATCCGACTAACAGGTACAACTCTTCCTTCGGTGAGAATTCTAACACAACTAGGTAAAGGTGTAGTGGCAATATTGTGTTTGGCAATAAAATTAGAAGATATGAACGAGTGGGTGGCTCCTGTATCAAACAATGTCACAGCGGAAAAACTAAAAGCAAGAGTAATACCTGCTATGACATCAATCTTCTGTTCCATGTCATCCACTTCTAGTACAAAAGCTTGTCCATTCCTCTGTGGTAATCCATGACTGGCCCTCGTATATTGATCCTCCTGAGTAGGTAGTAGTGGTCTTCGCTGAAATCCTCCTGCTGCTGGAGGTCGAGGTGCTCCTAGTCTAGTCATCTGCTGAGCTAGCTTCGGTGCTGGAAGCGCTAGCCTCTGTACTAGCGGTGGAAGTGTCAATGTCTGCTGCATTAGATAGTCTCTCGCCATGTGCTGTCCGAACAACATCTCATACATTATCCCAAACGAGTCCGACAGTCTCTCGAAATGTGCCTATATTTTCCACAATAATTGTAGTGGAGCTTCTCCAAAATCTGGTATGGTCCTGCTCTGTGCTGGTACTGCTGTTACTGTGCAAAAGAACGTCTGATAGGCCCTCCTTGTTGTGTCCTTGTTGGTCCTTGTTGTGTTCTTGTTGGTCCTTATTGTGTCCTCAGTTGACCTCTTTTTCCCCTGCTAATGATGGTCTCTTATAATCTAGCTTCTGTCAATAATTCGGCATAAGAGATCCGGGACAGTGAGCTGGTGTAGTGTTGGAGCTCCTACATCAGTCTGTGGTAAAACCTCTTAGCCTTCTCCAAGTCATTCGGTATCAGTGCAATACCATATTTACTAAGGTGACTAAACTCTGCATCATACTCATCAACTTTCTTGCTCCCCTGCTCCAGATGAAGAAACTGATCGTACAATGCGTCCCTGACAGTGTCCAGGAAGTACATCCTCTTAAAGCACTCCAAGAATTGCTCCTAAGTCTGATACGTGCCCAACTGGCGCTCTATTGATTCCCACCAGTGATGCGCGTTACCATCTAGCAGCGTCCTTACGCCTGTCATCCATAGATCTATAGGTAGCTGCAATGCTTCTAATAACTTCTGAGTGTAGGTAATCCAATTGGTAGTCTCCTTTGGGCTCTCAGTGCCTTTGTACGGCTTGGGACCCATTTGTATAAAGTCCTTGACTGAATCCACTCTAGCTCGAGGTATTGAAACTAGTGCCTGAACTGGTATAGTTGCCTGTACAGCCATCCTCTCAAGTGCTGCTAGAAATTCTTACCTCTGCTCTGTCGCTTGTTGCCTCTGCTCTGCAGCTAGTACGGCTGCCTGTTGTCTCTGTTCCTGCATCATCATTTAGAAGAATTGGAACAGCTGTGTCTGGCCATCCTGCGGCGTCGATGATGCTGGAAGGGTCCTATTAGGTGATGCGGAAGGATTAGACGAAACTGGATTGTAAGTCTATCCATCTGGCCCCGAAAGTCTAGGAGTCGTCGAGGCCTCTCCTTGAGTTTTGCCATTGACTCCCGAAGGTGTGTCACCATCGACGGCAGTACATCCACTACGCATATCCATCTCTCAGTAAGAGGTGGATGAAATGATTAGAAGGAGTACAGGAATCAAACATGATGCAAACATTTAAATAGGATAGTTGAAAGGAAGGATGAGTTTTAGTCAAGCATGGATGAGATCCTATACTCTATTCCTATACGCAGGCTTGTTCGGTACAGTAACATAACCGAGACAATATATTCTAGACCTGGATGGGCCACCACTAAAAACATGTCACGTCCCAGTCCCAAAATACATAGGACTAGGAAAACGTAACATGCCAGCCGTATGTATACGAACTCCAATATATGGAAACTATATACACACGTACGGTGTACATGAGTATACAATCCACTAGTGGTAAAATACTGTCAACAAGTCACACGCAATCTATATCTCATCCACAGCACAAATAAATAAATAAATAGGAATAAATAATTGAATATCAAATAGGAAGTCTCAAAATATAATAGTCGGATGGAAACAAATCCACTACAGATCAACCATACTAAAAACTACTAAAAAGAGAAGAGATCAGAATCAAGTATAAGATACATGTCAAAAAAAAAATAGCAACTAGAATCTCTAACAGCTGCACTGAATCAAAGATACTCCGAAGGTAAGACCTCCTCAGTCTGATAAGAAGCGTCAGGTCCGGGTCCGTACTCCTATGGATACTCCTGTCCGTCTATATCTGGAAAGGTACCAGGTCCTCAAAGGGACGTAAAAAGATACATATAAATATGCCAATAAAGTACAGAAAAATAACATCCAATGGGTCGCCTAACCATCTATGTGAATGCAGTTTGAGAACAACTTTTCAACAAGTGGGCTATCTGGCTAAAATGGGATTGGCATGATTCTCTTAGAGATTCAGGGCCTAAACAGTATGTCATCTTTTGAACGGCAGAGGCCGCCTGATAATATATAATATATATAGTGGTCATCATGACCGCGCATCTCCGGCGGAGCGTACGGGTTACACAAGGAAAGTGCAAAGGAGCCCAAATGCCTTACTTGTTGTTCTTCCCACCCCATGCTCTAATCATGTCACATCCATGACATGATGATACCTCTAAATAACTGCCAGGTCTACTAGCATGCAAAGTTTTTATCGACAGTTATCCCTATCCGTCGTACGACCTATACGTACCAATGGCCAGTCGAGTACGCAAGTCTGTGTCCTACATGTGACTCACACTTGTGTAAAAACATTGTCATGGCCAATGAAACATAAGAATGCCTCATGATAATGGGGTGGTCTCATAAAGTAGGTCTATATGCATATATATAATAAAAACAGAATACGAAGTCACCGTCGTTGCACCCAAGTTTCCTTGGACGCGCAGTTTATATTAGCAGTTAAAATAAATAAACTAAATAGAAAAAATAAAGATGCATGCAACATATGGGATATAAATAATAGTACAATGGCAAGGTATACTTGCCTGACAAGCAATCTGCAAAGTGTAAGCGTCCAAATATCAAGGACACGGGATCAGAAACTAAGGCCTCCGAATAAACGTCTCCGAATACTGAAATAAACATCACCATTGTTTCCGAAATCAACGAGATAGCTAAAAAATACCCTTTCGTCCAATTTGGTTTGGATCAAAGCGGGGCCCCATATGGCCCACTTTGCACCAAAAAGTGTGCCAAGGGTAAAATTTTCTAAATAGGACAAATTATAGGTTAAATAAATTCTAAATGTCATTACAAACTCACCGGTGTGTCCAGTTTTGGATTTCGGTGAGCCAAACACAAATTTGCCCAAAAAGTCAACTGTAGGACCCGCAAATAGGTGGCTTGGTCAACTATCTCAGAATTGCGTGAAAATTGGTCACAGGCCTAGGGTGATATTCCGAGTTTAGTGCCATAAGTTTTGTTGTATTCTGACGGGCGTACAATAAATGGTGTGAGGTTTTGCAAAAGTCACGATATGGGAATTCTTTACTGATACGGGCTGATTCTGACGCGCACATACGTCCGAATCAGTTTTCGCGAAAGCCCACACATCTGGACATACCATACGCGCCTTTCGGTGCAATTGGTATACGACGGGGCAGTCCCGTTTGGCGGGACGCGCTCCGTATCACAAATTTTGAAGGTTCGAAAATTGATTTTTTATAATTTTTAACCCAATTTAATTCTGCACACAACTTCAAATAAAATAATGTAATTGATAGAAAATAATCTTGGTTAGGTGGTTTTCACATAATAAAAGGAATTTCTAAGTTTGGATCTCTATGGTGGGAGATACGAGTCCGTAAACATGGGTAGTTACAGCAGTTTTCTGAGAGTAAAAGTTGTGATTTTTCTCCAAATTGGTCTCAATTTTCGTCTAGGGTTACGCGCAGATCGAATAAAAATAATACACAGAGTTGAAAGAGGGATAGGTCGTGAACATACCGGTGAAGATGGAGTCGAATTTGGTCGAGCGATGGAGCAAAAATTAACGCGTGAACAGGGCTTCACTGATGTGAATTGCTGCAGTGCGCACGATCGAAGAGCGACGAGTGGTGGTGGCGGTTGGCAGTGCTGGCTCCGGCGGCGGCGACGGATTGAGGAGGTCGGCGGTGGCGCGGTCTGGGTCGTGGAGTAGGGGTTAAGGTTAGGGTTTTGTAAGTTATAACATATATATAGGTATATAGGAAGCGGGGGGAAAGCTTTTGCGCGACTGCTGCTGTGGATTTCTTAGCGGGTAGGGGATTTAGGTCTAACGGGTTTGGGTAGTGTTTAGGTTTTTTTTATCATTTGATTTATTTTTCTTTCTTTTCTTTTATTCATTTATTTTCATTTCTTTTTCCATTCTTTTTTGTTTTAATAAATCTTTATATATATATATATATATATATATATATATATATATATATATATATATATATATATAATTCTAGGAATTTATATTAGTGCATACAATAAATCTATCAACAGTCCATACGTCCCGTACATAAAATAAATTAATGTAAAATAATAGTTGCTCCATAAATCTCTAAATGAATATTTACCAAGAAATAAAATTCAATAAATTATATATCTTCTAATTACTAATAAATACTATGATTAAATTAAAAGATTAATTAAATTATTAATACAATTTTTAAAATTAGTGGTTTTACAGGAGATGGTATTTCTGTTGATCTAGAGAAAATCTCGGCAGTCGAGACATAGCCCGTTCCTAAATCAGCATCGGAGGTGAGGAGTTTCCTTGGACTCGCAGGATATTATCGACGGTTCGTGGAGAACTTATCAAGGATAGCAGCACCTATGACTCGATTGACGTGCAAGGGCCAAGGGTTCATATGGACCGACGAGTGTTAAGCTGCGTTTGAGGAGTTGAAGAAGCGATTAACCACAACACCACTATTGACTATTCCATCAGGATCAGGAGGTTATATGATTTACAGTGACGTATCAGGAAAGGGCTTCGAATGCGTGTTGATGCAACATGGCAAGGTGATTGCATATGCATCTAGACAGTTACAACTATATGAGAAGAATTATCCAACTCATGACTTGGAGCTTGCAGCCGTTATTTTTGCTCTGAAGCTTTGGAGACATTACTTATATGGGGAACGAGTGGAGATCTATACTAACCACAAAATCCTCAAGTATGTCTTCACGCAGAAGGAGCTAAATATGAGGCAACATCGGTGGCTTGAGTTGATGAAGGATTTTGAGATAAAGCTACATTATCACCCAGGCAAGGCTAACGTTGTAGCAAACACGTTAAGCCGAAAACCAGCAGGTTACTTCTTGATGACACAGAGGGAATTATTGGAGGACTTGCAAGAGCTTGGCATAGAAGTAATATTACCCAGGGCAGATGGGACATCAACCAACTTGCAAGTACAGTCACCACTAGTAGAGAGGATCAAGGCAGCCTTGCCTACGGATGCCAGATTCAGGAGATTAAAAGAAAGGACAGAGGCCAGAGAGCATACAGAATTGCGCATTCATAATGACGGGACATTATGATATGGTAATCGTCTATATATTCCCAATAAAAAGATTCGACAGGAGCTGATGGCATAAGCTCATAGTTCGATATATTCTATTCATCCTGGAGGCACCAAGATGTACCGTGACTTGCGACAACACTTTTGGTGGCATGGGATAAAAATAGAGATAGCTCGCTTGGTAGCCAAATGCCTAGTATGTCAATAGGTAAAGGCAGAGCATCAGAGAACAGCAGGACTACTGCAACCACTTCTGATTCCTGAGTGAAAGTGGAAGCACATCACTATGGACTTTGTCACAGGTTTTTCAAAGAGTCCAAGTGGGAGAGATGTAGTATGGGTAATAGCAGATCGACTCACCAAGTCAGCATATTTCTTGCCTTTTAGAGTTGGCCAGTCTACAGAAGCTTTGGCTGACTTACATGAGGCAAATCGTGAGTTTGTACGACATTCTGGTCAGTATTATGTCAGACAGGAATTCGTGTTTTACATCACACTTTTGGAGAAGCATGCAGGAGTCTTAGGACTCGTATGAATTTTAGTATATCTTACCACCCGCATACAGATGGACAGTCCGAACATACTATTCAGATACTGGAGGATATGTTGAGGGCTTGTATCTTGGATTTTGGAGGATCATGGAAGGACCACCTACATCTGGTAGAGTTTTAATACAACAATAGCTATCAAACAAGCATCCAGATGGCTCCATTTGAAGCATTGTATGGAAGAAAGTGTAGGTCTCCCGTGTGTTGGAGTGACGTAGGAGAACGTCAGATTCTGAGACCAGAGTTGGTAGTCAACACCGTAGAGACAGTGAAGAAGATACAAGGGCACTTGCGAGCAGCGCAAGACAGGCAGAAGAAGTAGGCAGACCTTCATCGTCGTCCCTTAGAGTTTAAAGAAAGCGATCATGTCTTCTTGAGGATATCACCTACCAGAGGCACTATTCAATTCGGAGGGCATGACAAGTTAAGTCCAAGGTATATTGGACCATAAGACGTGCTAGAGAGAGTGGGAGAAGTGGCATATCGACTTGCGCTACCATCCTCACTTAAGGGAGTACATAATGTATTCCACGTGTCGCAACTTAGGCGATATATGGCAGACATCAGTCATGTTCTTGACCATTCAGAGATCACCATTGGGCCGAGCTTGTCATACCAAGAGCAACCCATGGCAATCCTTGATCGTCGAGAGAAAGTGTTGAGGAACCAGTCTATTTTCTTAATCCGCGTGGCATGGAAGTATGGCGCACCAGGAGAATCCACTTGGGAGCGCGAGGACGATATACACTGTTTGATGATAAATGAAAGAAATAGAAACTGGGTTTATATGAAACCCTTTCTTTGTTTACAAACAAGAAAAAGAAGTACAATTAATCCTATACGAGGATATAAAGTACAAAAATTTAATTCTGGAGAAATATTGCTATAGGAGTCTGATCTACGGTTGATCACTTTGTTCCTTGGACCACACGATGACGAAGAAGTACTATAGAAGAAGAAGAAGAAGCTTCAAAGGTTGCAGGAAAGGTTGAACTCTCATTGCCAAAGTTCTCTATATGTGCTATCTTGACCTTTACCTCTGGATTTGACCCTTGCTTTTTTTCGACCTTGGACCTTTGTGGCCGAAGGTCTCAATTTATAGAGTTTGGTCACAGTAACTGACCAGTCGGTGTAGAAACCGAACAGCGGAGAGAGCTGCACCTTTTACGCGGCGGTTATAATAACTGCTACCCACGTATGAATGATCTCCTGAATCGACATATAACGCGTATCCCATTATGAGGTAATGCGTATAATCGTTCATCGAAGATCACGGCATGCAAGCCACGTAGGTAACTGCCCCTCGCGTAGAGAAGGTTGGCATAAAAGCTAAATAATTGTCATGTTGGCATAAAAGCCAAATAGTTATCTTATTGGCGTAGAAGCCAAGTAGCTGTCTGGTTGGCGTAAAAGCCAAATAGCTGGCTTGTTGGCGTAGAAGTCAAATAGCTGTCTTGTTGGCATAGAAGCCAAATTCTGCGTAAAGCTTGATGTTGCATAGATAGGTAACCAGCGTAAAGATAGCCAATTATCCTTCTTTGACTGAGGTCTTGAGCGTATTCTGGGCCAAATAGCCTTATCACGCACCTTTGCAAATGTATCCTGAGTTGGCATATTTCGAGAAGATAGCATACGGTGTACTCCTATAGTTGAAAATAGCTAGGTCGACGTATTTCGAGGAGATAGCATACGGCGTACTCCTATAGCTAAAAATAGTCTGGTTGGCATAATATGCAGGGATGGTGATGTGAGCGTATTAGCCCTAAGTTTAGCTCTCCCAGTCATTAAAAGTAGAACCAAATCTCGTGCATTAAATGCAGAGATCTTCCCCCATATCGTGCATTAACTGCAGAGACGTGCATCGAGTTCTGTACGAGGAACAGCTTCTGACGTGGCGGTTGGTTTTATCTCATCCCGAGCGTAAAAGCTCATCTCTGCTTGTGTAGAATAGGCAGCGTATTCCTTGAATGCATAAAAATGACTTATATCTAGGATTATGTCACTAAACGACGGTCTGGGGCTCTATGTAGAATCATTATTATAGCCGTCCTCTCGATCGTCGTGCAGTACTCTTTGTTAGGAGTCAGGTTCACTGCTTCGTCTGACAGGTTCATTCGAGGAATATTAAGAGTTCCTCGTACATCTTTCCACTGCATTAAAAGCAGACAGGTTTTACGCCAAAGTGGCGATGTAGCAATCTTTTTACGCTAAAGCAATCTGGAAGTACTGCTTTATGCGGACGGTTCTGGAGCTCTGTTTTACGCTGAATAGCGTTGAAGCTCTGCTGTACGCCAATGGCTCTGAAGTCATGTTTTATGCCACACAGTGCTGGAGCTCTGTTTTATGTAGGCTTCATGCATGTTGGGGGGTTTTATACGTATAATTCCCCAGCGTATTTTTTATACTTCTACAAGACCCCCTTCAAAGTTTTCAAATTTCTCGTAATTTGAAACACGTTGAATGAAACATAAAATGGTCAAATTTGACTCATTCTGCGAGGCTGATTTCTCAATGAATTTTAGGAATTTGTTGGGATTTGGTATGTTCTCTTCTGCCTATATAAAGGCAAGTGAGTTAACCTATTTTTCCCACACTTCCTTCACCAAAAAAGAGAGATGGTTGCCAAGATTCGTCGGGCTAACTTGAGGAAGAAGAAGATTATGTTCTTCCAGTATGTAAGGAGCCATAAAAAGAGGCATCTTCGAGTAAATGTCCTCTACAATGATGGATCATGGAAGGATATCATAGCTTCCTTTGCTCGGGATGATCAGCAATTTCATATGTCGATTCGTCCAGGAGAGAGGAAGGGTCTTATTTGGCCACACAGCTTGCAAGCTGTATTCTCTCCCATTATGGCGCTGGATGAAGGTAGGCAGTTTGGCCCTAAGCACTTCCAGGTGGAGCTGGAAAGTATTGGTTTGTTCGTGGCCGTGAGTGCCATAAGTGTTGGGCTGCCTATCAACCCCAACTTGTTCTTAGCCTTGATGGAGCGATACAACTTGCTCACTGGGACTTTTTCCACTCCGCTGGGTGAGTTGGGCTTAGCCCTTCATGAGGTGGCAGAGATTTCAAAGCTACCAATGGGGGACGCTACAAACAGGGAGCTGAGGGATACAAACCCTCGGGCAGTGGAAGTGTATCAAGATCTGATGAGCCACTCTCTTGCCTGCACCACCTTCTACAAGGAGCCCTCTAATTTGGCTCACATCAACAAGTGGGCAACCTACCTCTTCTTTCACCAGGCCAGAAATGCTAAGCCGGACAAGGTGGTAGATAGCCGAGATAAGCCCTTGAACCTCCTGAGTATGCTCAGCGCCAACACGGTCGATGACCTTATTAAAGACGCAGGGGCTTCAGATTATATTCTCGATGAGGAGATAGGGGGTTACCCTACAGGCACAAAAGCCTTCAGTTTTATGAGGCATTGTCGTAAGCCTCTGTAGAGGGAAGCTCAATTGGCTGGCTTCCTCTCTGTCTGGCTACGCCGATGGGTAGTGCCTAGCATCGCGTCTGCGGATCGCATCCATCGCAACACCTTATTGCCTGTAGTGCATTTGGTGATCGGAGCAAGATTGGGCCTGCTTCCTGCTATGGTATATAGAATACAAGCAGGCCTGAGGGCCCTTACTGATGGAGCTGCTCGCAGATGAGACGCAGCATGGAGGATTTTCCAGAGTAGAATTATCCTTCCTATACCTGATGGGATGGTTAATCCTTCACAACACCAGGGTGATATCTCCCGGCTCTGCCAGCAGTTCGAGAAATAACTTCTTATTGAATTACAAGAATTCCCCTTGGAATGTGGCGACCGTCATAGATTGTCGGCGGGCATTAAACGTTGCCCACGGCTGAAAGCTCTTCTGTACCGTCCCGCCCGTACATATCAATCAATAGGGGATGAAACTTAAGGATGGGGGTCAAGGGAGGACCATTCTTTCTTCTGAAGCCTTCTACTGGTTGGTCTGCATTAGACCTTCCCATTTGCTGTACAGAAGTGAGGACCACTGCTACTTGGAGCCTTATCTGCCCAATCGGTTCGCCAGGCAGTTTGGTTATGACTAGTTGCATGTGGGGAATCCCATCACCAGCTTCAAGTCCAAAGGTAGACTTATTGATGGAGCCAGAGGGTGGCGGTACTTTATCCCGGGCTGTACTGGTATAACTTTTGTTGTGCCCGCGACTTCTCTCTCCATGGAGTTGCGCATCCTTCACTCGTACGCGCAGTTCTATGCGTCCATCAATACCTTCCATCATAATTTTGATGTGCATGGAAGTTTTAGGATGCCCTCCCATAGGTCCACTGGAAGGGAGAAGATTCCGTCTATTTCCTCGGATGAGAATGAAGACACCACCGGGGCAGACGATTTCTTGTTGATAATACCGAGAGGCGTAATAGCTCCGCCGGCATAGCCTCTCGTTATCCCCTATAAACGGAAGGCTTCGACTCTGAAAGAGCCTTCCTCCCGCAAGAAGAAGGCTGTCATAGGTCCGAAAAGGGCTTCTACCAGGGGGGTTTCTAGGAGCGAGCCTGTCGTTTCCCCTGTTGAGGATGATTCTTTGATTAGAGGTCCTTCACCTTTTAGAGAGGGAACCTCCATAGTTTCGGCTGGCAGTGCCGGAGATTCTCTGCTCGCGATCGCGGCTGCGACTACTGCTACTGGTAGTGCTACGAGATCACCTTCGAGGCCGAGCATATTAAGGATACCTTTATCCAGACAAATAATGGGAATAACCCTTCCTTCGTCTGTAAGTATTTTTAGCGTGATTCTATCCGATGAACCTCGAGTGGATCTCGGTGACGACTGGAAAGACTATCCTCCAACGTCAGTTGGTGCACCCACTTCTCCAAGTATGACAGCTCGCTTAGCATCATTAAGAAATGATTTAACTGTACAGGCTGCAGACGCAACATACATACCATCTGCCATGGGTAAATATTGTCTTTATGCCTCTTTTAGGAAAATTAACATCAAGTTGATATTAACTTTCTCATGTCTTCTTTTCAGGTGAAGACATCTCTGGGGATGGCAGAGTTGACGCTACCTTTGACTTTGTTGCAGATACTGCCGATGAAACGGCGGTGCTCGACCTTGAAGAGGCAAGCTTTGAAGCTGCCGATCCTTCATCCACAATATTTTTGGGTGTCGTCTTGCCAACAGCAGTTCAGATATCATCAGAGGAGGATGAGCCCATCATCACGACTGTGCCTCCTTTGTTGAGTACTCCAGCTACTTCAACCGTTGCTGGTGTCCCTTCTTTTGTCGCACCATTTATAGAGGCAACGACTGTGGCTACATCCTCTGCAGTCATTCCTGAAAGGAGATTTCCTAGAATTGCAGCCACTCCCAGCGTGTATCCGATCTTCGATATGCTGGTTGAACAATATACCAGCCTATTCTACCGCAGTTTCAAGGAATTGATTTTCATGGTGCTGGAAAAGAGCCTGAGCTTTGATACTCTTTTGATGTCCTCCCAGCTTGTGATAGCGCTTATCAGAAACTTCAACGATGCTGGACGAGCTGATGCGCTAGAGCAAATAGTTAATGGTTTAGAACAACCCATTAACGAATATTTGCAACTATCTCGAGGCAGCGTCGATGATATGGTTCAGGCTGAGTATGACTCCTTGACTGCGGAGCTTGCTGAGCAGATGGAATCTCTGAACAAATCCATCCAGGTACAGCAGTAAGAGATGGATGAAGAGCAGGCTGTGTTGGCGGAGATTATTCCTCAGCTAACGAAGTACGAGGCCGAATGTGAGGGAAATGAAGCGAGGGTTCGCAACTTGGAAGCTAAAATTGCTCAGGCAAAGGAGCGGGCTCTCAAGACGTCGGCAGCTCGAGATGTGCTGAAGGGCCGAATGGATTCAGCTCAGCAGAACTTGGCACATGCGGGTGTCATCCGCGCAGGTTTTGTTCATGCTCGGTCTGAACTATCCCTCTTGAGCGATGACGAGGCATGACTGGAACGGGATCGTGCTAACATCTTGAACTCCAGGAATGAGAGGATGGCTGCTTTGGCACAAAAGATTCGCGACTTAACTGCTCCTCCCCAATGATGTACTTTTTGCTTCTCTAATTTGCTTTCCCAGAGATAATAAAGAGGCTTCTTCTGACTTTTGTGGACCCATCATTTTTGAATATAAATGATGGGTTAGGGTGAAAGTGATATCAGAGGTAATATGGATGTGATATACTTTCAGTAAGTTTTCGCTGGATATATCTATTCAGAGGTTATATGGACATGATAGAATATGATCCAACTAAATTTGTATACAAAACACTATCAGAGGTAATATGGATGTGATAGGTTTTGAAGTTCCAAATTAGTTAGACATATCTATTCAGAGGTTATATAGACATGATAGAATATGACCCAACCAGTCTTTGTATGTAGTATCGTCAGAATGAGATCTTCACCATACTCTGTTTAAGCAAGGGAGATTAAGCATAGTACTTCTTCAAGAATTTATCGTTGATAGGAGCCATTATCATATCTCCATTAGGCTTGGCTAATCTGTAAGCGCCATTTGAAAACGTCATTTCAATCACATAAGGGCCCTCCCATTTGGGCTAGAATTTACCCTTATTCTTGTGCGTAATGATCATTGGCCTCTTCACCGCTAAAACTAGCTCACCAACTTTGAACACTCTTTCCTTCACTTTTTGATTAAAAGCTCTGGAAATGCGTGCCTGGTAGAATGCAATGTGTTGTTGAGCTTGAAGGCATCTCTCGTCTAATCCTTCTAGCTCTTGAAGCCGTAGTCGATCATTATTTTTCTGAGTCAACTCATTAGCCACTGCTATTCTGAGTGATGGAATTTGGATTTCAATGGGGAGAACTGTTTCACACCCGTAGACTAATGAGAATGGGGTACAACCCGTTGGTGTTCGTACCGTTGTGCGGTATGCCCAAAGGCACTCTCCCAGCTTCTCATTCCAATCTTTTTTGTTCGAAGAGACGAACTTCTTCAAGAGTTTGATAATGGTTTTGTTGAAGGCTTTCGCCAAACCATTAGCAGTCGGATTATATGCCGTAGAGGCCATATTTTGTATCCGATTCTTATCGCAAAATCGGTGAAATGCTTGGCTGATGAATTGGGGCCCGTTATCATGAATTATCCTTCGGGGTATCCCAAAGCGATAAATTACATGGTGCTTGATATAGCTGATCACGTTGGATGTCTTTACCTCAGCAAGAGGGATCGTCTCCGCCCATTTAGAGAAATAATCGATGATAGCCAATATGAATCGATGTCCTCTAGAAGATGATGGGTGAATAGGACCAATGATGTTCATACCCCATGCTTCGAAGGGCCATGATGCAATGGTAGGATGTAGATACTCAGAAGGTTGATGTATAAAATCTGCATGAACCTGACAGGCTTTGCAGTGTCTTGCATACTTTACTGCATCTGCAATCATAGTAGTCCAGTAGTAGCCCATCCTCCTGATGCGATCCTGTAGCTTAGGACCGGGTATATGTGCTCCACATACACTATCATGAGCTTCACGGATAACCCGCTTTGCATCATCATCGGAGAGACATCGTAGCAGTAGTCCATCGTATGTTCGGCGATATAGACTTTGTGAAGTAGCATCAAAATAGAAGCGTAATATCGTCTTTTGATAGACACTGCTTCTTTAGGATCCTCTAGTAAGATTTTGTATGCCATGAAGTCTATAAAGGGACTTCTCCAATCTCTCTTAGGAGGAACCGTGCTTGCGTCGTAGGTGCGTTCTATGTAAAAATTATTTTTCACGCAGAATAGATCTCTGTTGAAAAGGATCACCGAATTCTGCCTCCTTATAGGAATAGCTAGATCTGCAGCTAGACTGGCCAAAGCATCAGCTTCCAAATTTTGAGATCGAGGCACATGTTCTAGGAAGAATCCTTTAAAAGACATGGCTATCTCGATCGTTGCTTGGTGATAAGGAATGAGGTCTGGATTGCGGACTTCATATACTCCTCTGACATGATTGACGATCAGCTGGGAATCACCAAAAGATTCCAGGTATTGAACGTCCAATTCTTTAGTAATTTGAAGCCCGATTAGTAGAGCATTATACTCTGCCACATTATTAGAGCAGGGTTCGCTAAGAGAATATGCTCGATAGATAACGAGTTTATCAGGAGTTACCAGGATAATTCCTACTCCTGAAACCACGTTTCCCTTGGGACCAGTCCTGGAGGATTCTGGTTTAGAGTGATCACTAGGGGATCACTTTCTCCTCCTGATTTGGTTGTGTTCAAGTGGATAGCCATGGGTTCCATGACTTTCGGATGAGTAGTCCGCCCTTTCACCTGGATTGACAAAGGTTGCTCAGCAGATGGCTCTCCTGGCTCCTGGTGGGATTCCTCCTTCGTCTTGCCTGACACCTCCTTCATGTATTCTTGGGTGTACAATATGGCATCGGAATAGTAGGACTCAACTCCTTTGAACGGGTTGAGGTCAGCAAACTCCGTTCTTACTGTCCCTTGCGTGTCTACATATTTGAACCATTGATGTAGAGTCGAAGGAATAATGTTGTGCTCGTAGATCTATAGTCTGCCCAACAGAATATTGTAGGATATTTTTGAATCAATGACGTAGCAAGTGGCCACTGATCTAAGGTCCCCAATCTGGATCCTCAGACGAATCTTCCCTAATGGCTTACTTTTCCTTGCGTTGAAGCCCACGATTGTAGTTGTGGTGTAAGCCAGTTCGCTTGTAGGAATTCTCAACGGTCTGAACAGACTATGAGGGATAATGTTGATCGACGATCCCGAATCTATGTGAATCTGGTCTACCTCCATGGAGCCGACGTATCCGGTGTAGTAAAGAGGCCTGTCATGCTTGTTATGTTTCAACAGCATGTCCTCTTGAGTGAAAGTGATGTTAGGGACCACTTCCATCACGCTATGGCATTGAGGACATGCCACAGGCTCTTTGTCGGGGGACTTAAGCTGAGTCAAGCATACATCCGCCTGCATTAAAGCTCCACCCAAGGCTTGACGAGTGTCTTTGGAAAGCCTGAGTAGCTCAAAAATGGACTGTCTGGCTGGAGTATTAGCCAATTGGGCCAGGATGTCGAAGTTATATGGTTTCTCCAAACCTTTTATTTTGAATATTCTTCAAAGGTTTATCAAAACAAACTTCTTTTTGTTTGTCCTTTTCCGCCGAAGTTGGTCTAAAAGGACCTGCCTCTGGTATGACAGGTTCAGGCTCTGGAAGTTTGGCAGTTGAAGTGTCTGTCGTCGCTTCTTCCTGATTTCCTCCATAGTCTTTGAGGTAGGCTTTCCCTGAACGGGTTCTGGTAGCCAAAGCCTCTTCTTTTGATGTCGAAGATATTGCAACCATATGGCATGGTTTATGCCTTGAGTTCTTTTTAGACTTAGCCTTAGCAGCTTGAGTCTTTTCCTCAATCTCTGACACCAGATCAGGATGAACCCACATAATCTCACCACGCTGGGTAGTTAGGGGTACCAAGTCATGATTTTGACCCCTGGCCGGAGGGAGATTAACAATGTTCATCATCGTCTGGGGAATAGGTACTACACCATCCGGGACTTCTTGAGGGGGCAGATTGCCGAATTGGAGAGAGATCATGTTGGCGGTGACCGTCTTCTCACTATTACGCAGAGTGATGGCCTTGGCATCTATCAACTCCTGGATTTTTCTCTTTAGTACATAACATGCCTTCTTGGGATGATGTATGTACTTGTGGAAAATACAGTACTTAGGGTTATTGGTACTGCCGACTTCATTGGGCCATTTTACCTCGGGGAGGGTGAGCTTGCCACTTTTGACTAGATAATAAAATTTGCTCGGAATATCATCATCGTCAAAAGAATATTCTTCCTTAGGCCTGGAAGTCCCAGGATTCGTCTGTGTAGTCCCTGGAGTATGTTGCCTGGACTGTTGATCACCAGAGCTTCCTTTCCTTTGGAACTACGAGGATGGTCGCTGTTGGAGGATGACCGCTTCCCTCTTTCAGAGGTAGAGATCATGATTCCATTGTCACGCGCCTTCCGACTGTTGTCTTCAGCGGCCACCGCTGAGATAATAAACGAGGGCCAATCATGGAACTGATATGGTCCTGTGAACACCGAGATCAGTGGAAGAAGGTTCTTCCTGCAAATATCCACCAAGGCTAAGTCAGGAACTCCGGGAGGCATCTGCAAAGTGGCTTGACGAAAACGTTCAATGAAAGTACGAATGTTCTCTTTCTCCTTCTGCTTCACTTCGATGAGCGAGGATATAGACATGTCTATCCCTCCTTCATAGAATCGAGCGAAGAACAGAGTCTTAAAATCTTCAAAAGAAGTAATACAGTTGTCCGCAAGACTACGGTACCATTGGTAGGCCACTCCAGACAGACAGCCCTTAAATACTCGAGTGAGAAGGGCGTCATTCCCTTACAGCAACACCGTCATCATGCTGAATTAGTTCATGTACTGACTTGGTGACGTCTTTCCCTTAAACAAAACCATAGCCTGTGGTTTGTATTTTGGTGGGAAAGGGATCTCGTCCCAGATAGCTAGGTAAGGATGGTTGATGCCCAACTTCTTGAGCTGATCTTTATGCTTCAAGGTATCAAATTGGGCTTTCAACTCCCAAACTGCCTGCATCGGATCTTCAGCTGGGAAAGGGACCGCAGAGAGGTGAGAGGTCGGTTGTATTGTAACTCAAACAGGAGGCAATACAGTCTTCGGGTTCAAAGGTGGAGGAGCCGTTGACTCTTGATTTGGAGCAGGCTCCTGCTTTGTGTTAGATGGTGGCATGTCCACCCCCACACGTAGTTGAGTTGGAGGAACCGATGCTTGTGCTATAGCAGCTGCATGTTGAGTCACCATCCTCTGGTGCATATTCTCCATCATGGAATGCATCTCTTTCAGTGATATTTCCAATACAGCGATGCGTTGCTCCATACTTCCTGATGGGGAAGCCTCTTCATGTTCATCTCCAATGGCATAAACTTCTATTTCTCTAGATACCACCGAGGGATTGGTATAGATCTCTGTAGAGATCGAGTCTATACTGTCCGTATCACATTCAGGAAACTAGCGACCCCCAGTATCGGAATCGGAGGAATATGAAGCCGATTGTCGCGACCTCGAGTGAGTATTCCGAAAGACACCTGCTTCAATATTCTCAAGGAGCCTATCAAATCTCCTTTAGCTTGGAGTTGTAGAGGGATGACATTTTGAACTTGACCTTCCTCTAGGAATGTGTGAAGCCATGTTTACTGATGCGAATGTCGGATCTTCTTCCTGTAGAAGCAAGGAGTAGTTCAACCGGTCGAAAACTGACCATTTTGCCTTAGAGCAGCAGTAGTTAACCACAACTTTATGACTATTACAACAGTGCTCCCTAGGGGATGTAATAGATATATTAGAAGATCCCCTGTCCTTGCGCTCCAGGATCAGGAAATTACGCAAGTCAAGGGGATTAACAGAAGAAGAAGAAGAAGGCTTATTTTGCCTTTTTACATTAGTTGGGGTATGGAGATTTGGAATCATAACTCTTTCCCTGCCATAAGAATACAGCAGTTTAGCCATGTGAGTAGCGTATGATCCATCATCCATCTAAGGAGTGTATGTTCCCGTGAACCGGGTCTTTTTTACGCTGAGGGGCTTGTCCTGGCATAATCTGGAGCTTTGTACGGGTTGGCATAAAACTGGAGAAGTCCTCAACTGGACTCCAGCGTCCCGCGTAATCTGAAGAGCGGGCAAATTCTTCTCTTGATGGCGTAAAAGCCCAGAGGTTGGGAGGTTTGCCACTTGTTTTTCCTTGCGGTGATTGAAGGGATCATCTGCCTCATCGTAGATGGGCAATTTTTTTTTACGCACAGGCGCGTTTAGATTTTTTGAATTGGCGCTGAGGCCTTGTCAGAAATTTTGTCTGCCACGTCACAGACGGAAGACGAAGTTTTATGCACGAGGCGCGATGTAGACTTCTGGATTGGCGCTAAGGCATTGCTAGAAGCTTTGTCTGCCACGTCACAGACGGGAGAGATAGTTTTATGCGCGGGGCACGGTGTAGACTTCTGGATTGGCGCTAAGACATTCCTAGAAGCTTTGTCTGCCACGTCACAGACGGGAGACAGAGTTTTACGCGCAGGGCATGGTGTAGACTTCTGGATTGGCGCTAAGGCATTGCCAGAAGCTTTGTCTGCCACGTCACAGACGGAAGACAGAGTTTTACGGGCGAGGCATACAGGTTGCGATGTCACAACCTTGTTGGTCGGAGAGAGAGATCCTGTAGGAAGGGTAGAGGATGTCCGGTGCATCCACACTTTACGCAGCTTCCTATTGTCCTGGACAGAGAGGGAACGAGAGCCACCCCCTGCGTGAAGCATGTCTTCATAAGCAGATTAGTCGAATTGGACGACCAGAGTCTTCTTCGTTGATCCGACGGATACAGCATCGTGTTGAGCAATGAATTTGTCGTCAGATGAGAAAGTAGTCCCCAGCAGAGTCGCCATCTTGTGTTTGATGATAAACAAAAGAAATTAAAACTGGGTTTATACGAAACCCTTTCTTTGTTCACAAACATGAAAAAGAAGTACAATTAATCCTATACGAGGATGTTAAGTACAAAAATTTGATTCTGAAGAAATATTGCTATAGGAGTCTGATCTGCGGTCGATCACTTTGTCCCTTGGACCACACGATGATGAAGAAGAGCTGTAGAAGAAGAAGAAGAAGCTTCAAAGGTTGCAGGAAAGGTTGAACTCTCGTTGCCAAAGCTCTCTATATGTGCTCTCTTGACCTTGACCTCTGTATTTGACCCTTAATTTTTTCCGACCTTGGACCTCTGTGGCCGAAGGTCTCTATTTATAGAGTTCGATCACAGTAACTGACCAGTCGGTGTAGAAACCGAACAGCGAAGAGAGCTGCACCTTTTACGCGGCGGTTATAATAACTGCTACCCACGTATGAATGATCTCCTGAATCGACGGATGACGCGTGTCCCATTATGAGGTAATGCGTATAATCACTCATCGACGATCACGACATGCAAGCCATGTAGGTAAATGCCCCTCGCGTAGAGAAGGTTGGCATAAAAGCCAAATAACTGTCATGTTAGCGTAAAAGCCAAATAGTTATCTTGTTGGCATAGAAGCCAAGTAGCTGTCTGGTTGGCGTAAAAGCCAAATAACTGTCTTATTGGCGTAGAGGCCAAATAGCTGTCTTGTTGGCGTAGAAGCCAAATTCTGCATAAAGCTTGATGCTGCATAGATAGGTAACCAACATAAAGATAGCCAATTATCCTTTTTGACTGAGGTCTTGAGCGTATTCTCGGCCAAATAGCCTTATCATGCACCTTTACAAATGTAGCCTGAGTTGGCGTATTTCGAGGAGATAGCATACGGCGTACTCCTATAGTTAAAAATAGCCAGGTCGGCGTATTTCGAGGAGATAGCATACGGCGTACTCCTATAGCTGAAAATAGCCTGGTTGGCGTAATATGCAGGGATGGTGATGTGAGCGTATTAGCCCTAAGTTTAGCTCTCCCAGTCATTAAAAGTAGAACCAAATCTCGTGTATTAAATGTAGAGATCTACCCCATCTCGTGCACTAACTGCAGAGACGTGCCTCGAGTTCTGTACGAAGAACAGCTTTTGACGTGGCAGTTGGTTTTGTCTCATCCTGAGCGTAAAAGCTCATCTTTGCCTGTGTAGAATAGGGAGCGTATTCCTTGAATGCATAAAAATGACTTATATCTAGGATTATGTCACTAAATGACAGTCTGGGGCTCTGTATAGAATCATCATTACAGTCGTCCTCTCGATCGTCGTATAGTACTCTTTGTCAGGAGTTAGGTTCACTGCTTCGTCTGACAGGTTCATACGAGGAATATGAAGAGTTCCTCGTACATCTTCCCGCTGCACTAAAAGCAGACAGGTTTTACGCCGAAGTGGCGATGTAGCAACCTTTTTACACCAAAGCAATCTGGAAGTACTGCTTTACGCTGACGGTTCTGGAGCTCTGTTTTACGCTGAATAGCGTTAAAGCTCTGCTGTACGCCAATGGCTCTGAAGTCATATTTTATGCCACACAGTACTGGAGCTCTGTTTTATGCGGGCTTCATGCATGTTAGGGGGTCTTATGCGTATAATTCCCCAGCGTATACCTTCCTTGATTTTATATCGTGGCTTAGTTTTAATTTCGAGGGCAAAATTTTTATAAGTTGGGTAGAATATAAAACCCCTAATTTTAAAATCTTATAATTATTTAATTAGTCATTTAAATTAATTATAATATTTTTAGTTAAATAGAAAATAAAATTTACTGAAATATTTAGGTAAATATTCATCTAGAAAATTTCCTGAACAAAACTATTAATATTATATTTTATATAATTTAGGAATATTATAGAAGGATGATAGATTTATATGATGTTCTAAACAAATTTCTAGAATTTTATACCGTATATACATGTATATATAAATATATCTATTATAAGAAATAAAAAAAGAAAGAAAAGAAAAGGCAAAAAATTCTAATACTAAATCCCTTAAGAAACCCCTAAACCCTGGGCCTAAGAGACTCCTAAAGTCTTTAAGCAAACCACCCTAACCCCATATTCCTAAACCCAATAGCCCCAACCCCGATGCTAAGTTTCCCCAACACCGCTGCTAAGTACCCCGCAGCCCAGGCACACCCGCGAACCCCGCTTCCTCCTATATCCCTATATATATACATTATATCCTGCACTTATAAACCCTAACCCTAAAACTATTCCTCACAACCCATGCCGACCTCCACAACCCGACGACCGTGCAGCCACTAGCGCCGCTGCCGACCTCCAGCCAGAACCGCCGCATCCGCGATCGCGCGAGCACCGCAGAAATTGACTACGACGTACCTTACTTCCCACGTTGTTTTCCATTTCATCTTGCGACCAAATTCTGATCTATCTTCTCTGGTATGTTCATGACCTATCCCCCTTTCAACTCTTTATATTAGTTTCTATCGAATAGCGTTATTAACTAGGTAGAAATTGACGCCAAGTTGAGAAAAAACCACGATTCTTACATTACAGAAAACTGTTGCGACCACCCATCTTTAGAGATCAATATCTTCCACCACAGACATCCAAACTTAAATTATCTTTTTGCTATGTGAATACCATATAACCGAGATCAATTTTTATTAATTATATTATTTTATTTGGTGTTATATGTAGAAATAAATTGGGTTAAAAATCATAAAAAAACTTATTTTTGGAACTCTAAAATTTGCTATACGGAGCACACTCCGCCAAACGGCACCGCCCTATCGTGTACCAGATGCACCAAAAGGCGCGTATGGTATTCCCTTATGTGTGATCTTTTGCAGATACTGATTCGAATGTGTGTGCGCGTCGAAATTAACCCGTATCCGTAAAAAGTCTCCATATCGCGACGTTTGCAAAATACCGCATTAGTGTATGCTAGTTAGAATGTGACAAAATTTGCGCCATTGGATTCGTGGTATCACGCTGGTCCTGTAACCCAAGTTTCACCCAATTCTGAGATAGTTGACCAAGCCGCATATTTGTGGGCCCCACAATTGACTTTTTGGGCAAAATTGTATTCGGCTCATCGGAATCCAAAATTGGACATACCTTTGAGTTCGTATTGACGTTTAAAATTTGTTTGACCTATAATTTATCTCATTTAGAGACCTTTACCCCTGGCATGCTTTTTGGTGCAAAGTGGGCCACACGTAGACCCCACTTTGACCCAAAATTACCGTTTTGCCCCCGTGTCCAAATTGGATGAAAGGGTAGTGTTTTTCTAGCTATCTCACTGATTTCGGGAACGTTGGTAATATTTATTTCAGAATCCGGAGACGTTTATTCGGAGGCCTTGGTTTCTGATCTTGTGTACTTGACATCTGGACGCTTACACTTTACAGATTGCTTGCCAGGCAAGTATACCTTGCCATTGTACTATAATTTATATTTCATATGATGCGTGTATTTTTTTTCTATCTATTTAGTTCATATATTTTAACTACTATATAAACTGCACGTCCAAGGATAACTTGGGTGCAACGACGGTGGCGTCGTATTCTGTTTTTATTATATATGCATGTTGACCTAGTTTATGAGACCACCCTATTATTATGAGGCATTTTATGTTTCCTTGGCCATGACACAATTATTACACGAGTGTGAGTCTCATGTAGGACACGAACTTGCATACTCGGCTGGCCACTGGTATGTATAGGTCGTGCGACGGATAGGGATAACTGTTGATAGAAACTTTGCATGCTAGAAGACATGACAGTTTTTTAGAGGTATCATCGTGTCATGGTTGTGACATGCTTAGAACATGGGGTAGGGAGAACAACAAGTAAGGCATTTGGGCTCTTTTGTACTTTCCTTTTTTGTAACCAGTACGCTCCGCTGGAGATGGACGGTCATAATGACCCCTATATTACCTGACGGCCTCTGAGGTTCAAAAGAAGTCATGATTTGTAGGCCCCTAAATCTCCAAGAGAATTATGCCAATCCTATTTTTGGCCAGATATCCCACTTGTTGGAAAGTTGTTCTCAAACTGTATTCACATAGATGGTTAGGCGACCCATTTGATGTTTATTTTCAGTACTTTATTGGCATACTTCTATGTATCTTGTTATATCCCTCTGAGGACCTGGTACCTTTCTAGATATAGATGGACAAGATTATCCACAGGAGTACGGACCCGGACCTGACGCTTCATACTAGACTGAGGAGGTCTTATCTTCAGAGTACCTTTGATTCATCGTAGCTGATGGATATTCTAGTTGCTATTTTCTTTATTGACATTTATCTTATATTAGAGTTTGATCTCTTCTCTCATTTAGTAGTTTTTAGTATAGTCGATTTGCAGTGGATTTATCTTCACCCGACTATCATACTTTGAGACTTCATATTTGATATTCAATTATTTATTTCTATTTCTTTATTTGTGCTGTGGATGAGATATAGACTGCGTGTGACTTGTTGACAGTATATTACCACTGGTGGATTTAATATTCATAATACAGCATACGTGTGTGTATGGTTTTCATATATTGGAGTTCGTATACATACGGCTGGCGTGTTACATATTTCTAGTCCTACGTATTTTGGGACTAGGGCGGGATATGTTATATGGGAGAAAGTGCAGGTCACCATTAGCATATGATGATACAGGTGAGCGAAAGATGTTAGGCCCTGAAATGATCACACAGATAGTAGAGGTTGTCATGTAGATTAGAGAGCGACTTCAGGTTGCACAAGATAGGAATCGACCTTGGGCAGATCAGCATCGTAGGCCTTTAGAGTATTGTATCGGTGACCACGTGTTCTTGCAGATTTTTTTGACCCATGGAGTTATTAGATTCGTGGTTCGGAGAAGCTTAGTCAACGATATGTAGGTTCGTTCGATATTCTCGAGCGGGTAGGCGATGTTGCTTTTCGTCTTGCCCTTTTGCCTTCTTGATGAGAGGTACTCGATGATTGCATATGTCTCAGTTGCATAGGTATGCTCTGGATTTGAGTCATATCCTCGATCACTCTGAATTAGTCATTGGTACTGACTTATCTTACGAGAAACAACCCGTATCCATAATGGACCAACGGGATAAGGTGCTTAAGAATCAGACTATTTCTCTTGTCCAGGTTGCTTGGGGCCATCACTCTCTAGGGGAATCGACGTGGGAAAGCGAGGACGATATTCGATCTAGGTACCCGCACATGTTTGATTCATAAGGTATATTCTTTCTTACGCTTTTAAATCTCGAATTCTATGATCAGGTGATCACCTGTGTGTTGTGATGGCATTGCTTGCATGTGTAGTTGCTAGTAGATTTGTATCGTGCTTGTCCTGACTTCTCTAGCTATTGCTTGGATTCGAATTTCGAGGACAAAATTTTCTTCAGGTGGCTAGAGATGTTACTCCCCGTTCCCGATATACGTATTTGGAACGTATTTTATTTTAGGATAGTTGCATGTGCATGGAGACTGGACCCATTCTTTGGTTCAACCTGGTTCATGGTTCATTTTGTAGGTTGGTTCAACTCATGAGAAACCTTGGTTCAACCCTCAACCATACCAAATAAAACCCAATATTTTTCTTCTTTCTCTTCATTACTTCATTCTCTTTCTCTCTTTTGTGTTTTCTATCCTCTTTACATAGGCAAGTAAACCTTGCATGAGAAATGGAGAAACCCTCCATATTATTGTTCTATTATGTTTGTTATGTATTTTTAAGCACTTTTTGTTCATGGAATTTTTTATTTTGATGGGTGGTTTTGAGTAGATGTACATTTCTAACTTAGGGTTATATGGGTTTCAGGATTTTTTTTTCGTTTTGATCTATTAAACATGTATTTTAGAAAACCAATTTTTGTTACATGATAGAGCCTTCAATTTAGAGCATTTTGGCTTTTGGTTCACCCGATTTGGACATAAAATAAGGATTTATGGACAAAATAAGATTTCAATTTTTTGAGCTTTTGCCATGGCCAAACTTGCTATTTGGTGATGATAAAATCTTTATGCGGCCAGCGAGTTATGCAACCAAGAGTGCTATGCAGTCTGAGAGGGCTATACGGACTGAGCTTTCATCACATACTGACCAGCATGCGTCCATCTTGTTGGATGCATGACTGCCATCACACAAGTATTTTGGAGCTTATCCTTGAACTCCTTGTGTGTTCACTCGCTGAATGAATAAGAAATTTGCTAAGTCCAAGAGACTTCTATGTCGTATCGAACTTCATGCGGCACCGACCCATATGCGACAAGCAGGCATAGTCGACAAGAAGAGTATGTGACCACTTTTTCTTGGACGCATGTCTCTTAAATCGTGGCATATATTTCTATGATTTTTGTTTTTTTCTCCTGACATACTTAATGGCTTGTCACATAAATCACTTTATGTCACATCACTGATACTTTATTGATTGGCCGTCACTTCGATACTTGTTCAAAAATAATGGGCTTTTGTCCGGAGCATGCGGTCTGGGGTAGCATGCGGCCTGGAGTCATATGCGGCATGAGGTAGCATGTGACCTGGAGCAATATGTGACTTGGTGTATTATGCGGCCTGGGGTGTCATGTGGTTGAAAGTCCATGCAGCAACTGTCTCATACGCCAAGTTATTCATGCGACTTATCCATTTTATTTGGAATATTTTTTTATTCTAAGTGGTTGGTCTTAACAATTGCTTGTGATTGATCCTAAAGAAGAATGGACTTAGTAACCCGACCTTGTGCTAGACATGATCATGCACTAGGATTAACTATGTCATAAGTGACTAACCAACTATGTACATAACATGAGCTATGTGTCCCAATGTGATAAGGCTCATACGATCAACTGTAAGCTGGTAATTCGACCCAATTTTTTGTATCCGTGTTGATACAATTACTACGTGATACGTGTACATGTGTTATATATATGCACTAAGGTACGACATAACTTGCTACGTGCTATGAGATTATATGTTTTGGGTTATGCATCGAGAATGCCTCCTATACTATGCGATATGTGATATTATTATATTATTTCTCCAGCACGGGCATGGTGTATGGGTCAACTACCAAAGCGTGGCGAGAAATTTTTGTTTGTTGCATCACGCTCGGGTGAATCCAGTTTGAGATATCAAGGAACAAAGTAGATTTGTATCTAGCGTGGACCTTACTATGGTACGACATATAGGAGGATTGATCATGTTACCATGCCAAGGGATTCCTAACATAACCATAGGGCTAAATTAGGCAACTAAAATTGGTAGATCATTGGGAAGGTTGAAATCCCAAGATCGTGCACATTAGTACGTACAAGGCTGACCCCCGTGGATATTGGTCACGTCCGCACTAGTAGACAGTAATATCTGGATACTTATATTGTACATGCGTTCTATATGATATAGTACGATATCCTTACGAGGGACCGGTGCATAATATGCAAGTGCTATATAATTTTTATGGCTCGGTTACCGCCACTAAAAAGCTCACGATCTAAGGATTTCTTTTATGCATCTAATCTGAGGTAACTCAGACTCCACAGTAGCAAGCCGTATAATTGATTAACCGTTATAACTAGACTTGGCTATGATTATATTATTCTGTTAGTAGTCTAGGGACATGGATTAGTCGTAGTGTGACCCTCGTCCTTGTTTGGTTATAGGGTTGGACTATTATGCTAAGATAAACTATGGACCGATATGGATTAGCCAAGTTTCGAGCCAGTTCTAGTGGATCAAGCTTATTTTACCCTTTTTGATGGCACGCACCAGGAGAATGGTCATTGAAGGACAAGAGTGGATTTCTTCTTCCCTGCTCGTTATTATATTTTACTCTTTTGTTCGTTTAGCCACCGGCACCTGTTAGCCGCAAGTCTGGATATTTAGTTTCCTTTATATGATTGTAATTAATCAGAGTACAGCTTATCATAGTCTTGTACTTTTGCTTTATTACCAGCTTTTTATTTTGCACAGATAGTTTCTAGAATGATGTGGCAGGGCATTTGGGATGTCATACTTCCTTGTCATATATTTTCTATGTTTATTGTTCTTATTTGACTGATTGAGACATTAGATGTTCGTGTGACCCTAAGTTACTTGCTTGTAGTATGCACCCCCTTGTCTAGTTATAACTGTGATCACCGTACGAAATATAGTACCTTGTACGGGGTGCTGGCCGTGTCTGTCTTCGTATTTTGGTACTAGGTGTTACACCCACATATCCCTCCTTTCCTTCTTGGAGTAGCTCCCGTGAACCACTATCTGTATCGCTTTGGTTGGAAATATAGTATGCTCAAACGTTACCATTAAGGACTGAACATCGTTCTCCATTATGTTAATTCTAATATCATTTCTCAAAAGAATCCAGATGTCCTTGTAACCCGTCACCCCTTCCTTGAATCCCAGTTGGATTTTGATCTGTTGATATTTCTCTGCCTGTACTTAGGCTCAATGATCGTCAATATGTCAACCCTGTGAATCGTGCATAGAGACTTTGACCTCCTTATCGTCAACTTACTTGCTATCCCCCTTTATTCCATATAAGGATCTTACACATTAATGATCGATTCAAAGGAAACTTAAGAACTCTTGGTGGTAGTTGTATTGCCCTGTTCCCCCTGTTCGAAGAGCACAACTAAGAAATAGTTGGTATCGTTCGATCGGAACAAATTGAATCAAGATCGTTTCTTTTTATGGATTGGTTTCGTCAGAATCAAGTCCCATATTCAGTGGACCGTGCCTCGAGGAAGGACTCGACAGCAGAGTCGCAAGGGGCCTTTCCGTTGCGCTGGTTTCTTTGCCCATTTTTGATGCCGCTTGGTTGCTTTCTTGTTGGTTTTGTAACTTGTATTATCTTGAATGATTTTGATGGATTTTATTGTCTTCATTCTTTGAACTTCGTATTCGTATCAAACTCTAGGAGACCGAGACAAGAGATATTGATCATCTGTTAGTGCTTGCAGGTGATCATGTAGGCGACGCGTAAGCGGAGTCTTGAAGATCTCCCATTTCTCTACTCCGATGCACCAACTTGTGAGTGGCCTTACTTTCGATTAGCTCTCTTCTTCTAAGTCTCCACTCTTAACAATCTAACTCATTTGTCCGTTCCGATCAACGATACCATATTAATAATAACTGAGTCAAGAAAGAAAAAAGTAAACTTGGAACACTTATGCTTGTCACACCACTTCACTGTATGATCTTATTGTTGCGTGCTTGTCCGTTGTGCATATATATATATCTCATGTTTTAGTTGTAGCTAAAATTTATTCATCTATAACTGTTTTAATATGTAGTACATATTTGGCAAAATGATCGCTTGAATAAATAGAATATGCCTTCGCAATATGCTAAGTAGTTATGCTCATTTTGATGTATTAAAATTCTTGTATGATAACCTAGTATTGAGATATCGTATGGTCACGGACAACTTGTGCACAAGGCTTTCGGTTCCTGCGGATGATCGCCTGGGCACCATGACCGATCCAATCTGGACGAAATATTTGGATAGTCATTTGAATCGGACGAAATGTGCGTGCAGCGAGGCCCGCTACCTGCGTTGTACCCTATCTTCGTTCATATACAATAATAAAAATCCAATATGGCTTGTTGCACTAGTGATCTTATGTATATTTAAACTGTGCAAGCTAACTATGTCTTCTGGTCAGGGAAGTTTATGGTAATATTTGTGCAGGTGGTTCAGACGGACAGATAAAGTCACCAAACGGTGGCACATTAATTTTAGTTTTTTAAAATATGTTGCATGCTATATCTTGAACTAAGACCTGATAAATAGACCAAAATAATTAAGTTGGATGCTTCTTTGCATTAATATTGTGTCGATTTGGTTAGTTGGGATAGCTCGCCATCACCGGTACGTTTCAAAGTACTAACCCTTGTTGCAGCAGGATTCACGAGCCAAGGCGACGCGGCCAGGAGCTGAGTCTTCTTCTTTACCAACCAGTCCATTACTCGTGCACTCAGTTCATACAAACTATGCGGGAGCTCGTGCACACTCTTTATGCAGCTCTGAGGCATGGTGATAGCTTTGACCACATGTCTATTCTCTTTTGAATTTCTTGTATGTGATGTAATTTATGGAACAACTATCTCATTTTGCATCCATCTTGTAAGCCCATGCGGTACTCCTTTACTTTTGAGTCAAGAGTTTGTAACAAGATATATCTTATCAATAAAGAGAACTTTTCTTCGCTGCAATGTGAGTTCTTTAGCTTCCATACTCTACAGTTGTGTTTCTATTTATATACCATTATGCTAGGTCTTGTGTGGACGTGCCTTACGCTCGCACAGCATCTCGTCCGGAAGACGTATAGTGATTCTGCGAAATCGGAGCATGACATATTAATATCAGAGAACGGCTTAAGATCCTTTGGCATTGTGTCAGAAAAGTTTTCATAAAACGATCCTGTCCCTCCCAGTTGAACTCTTGAATTCATTTGGCCAAAATGAGATGTGTTCTATACAGTAAGTCTGTAATATTCTAAGAGACTGATGCAAGTTCTATATTTTTGAAGTAATGGTTCAAACGCAAGGAATAATGCAAGTAGAACCGCAAGTGCAAACAAGTACTTTGGGCACTTCGGCAAGCTCCGAGAGCCAACGAACTACGACCCCCGTCGACCCAATTGAGCAAATTATGCGCATATTTGAGGCACAGCAGCAAAGGGATGAGATCCGATAGGGCAAATTTATGAGGAATGTAGAAGCCTGGTTCACGATCCAACAAAAGGAGGTAGATGTCCTACAACAGATTGTTTATACCATTGTTTTCAACCATTCTGCAACGACAATGGTATAGGTGGAGCAACCAGCAAAAAAAGTCAAGATGCCTCAAACCCCAAAGAAGAAGGATATGACTACCTTCGACTTTGCTGGCTTCAAGAAGGCCTGCAACACCTCATTCTGCATGACCGAGGACCCCATCGTGGCTCTAAATTGGCTAGGTGAAATAGAAGACCACTTTAAACAGCTAAAAGTACCCGAGATCAAGCGAGTCGCCTATGCCCAACTCCAACTTTGTCAGAACGCATATGATTGGTGCGATGTACATCATAGATCTCTCTCCGTAGACGATGAAGGCAAGATGATCTCATGGGCTACCTTCCATAGACCGTTCGAGGTAGGGTTTATACCCCCACCCATTCTTTATGTCATGCCCCAGTCCCAAAATACCGAGGGAATAGCCACGTGACAATGGCCAGCAGCACCCTCCAATGGGCAAACCTAATTTAATGGACCCATTAGAGTGTACTTAAGCTGTTAAACAACAATAAAGGTCTATGATACAAGTCACAGTCTAATTCTAATCTCATCCACAGAAGATAAACATAACTCAAATATCAACTAATCAAAGAGATATATAATTCAACAAAAAGTATCAATAAAATGTCTCGGGGAACAACCCGATAATAAGTTTAATACAGAAATCTACGAGACATGAAATAAAGTTTCAAGAACAGAAATAACTGAGTAATAAAATACTCAGGAGAAGTCTTCGGCCATCACCTCGTCCTCTGGTACTGGTACTGGTACTGCTCCAATGTCTGCTCTTGTCCCGTATACCTCGGGGTAGATCTCCTCTGCTATACCTGGGGACATAATCCGGATCCAGGTCCTCAGGGGACATAGCAAGGTACAAGAATAACTTAAGTCAAATAAGTGCAATATATAATAATGTACCAATAGGGCAAACTATGTAATCAACAAAGTGATATGCAAATGAGAGCATTAATCATTCTCAGGCTGAAACTACTATAGGCTTTGTGTCAGGAAAACCCATAGCAGCATTATATATCTCGAAGGGCCAGAACTTATGCCAAAGCTCTGTTCAGAGTCTAAGGCACCTCCAAAAAACTAAATATATATAATATAATCAGCCTTTAATATAGTAATACTCTCCCCACCCAATGTAATCACACATCTCATGTCCATAACACGTAAGATCATGACCTCTAACTAATGTAGCGAGTCATAATGATAGATATGCATATGTAATATCTATGTTACGAATCTTGTAACCTATACAGAATCACCATGAATAAATCAATAAGATTATGTGACATGAATAGTTTCAGGCGTCCTATGGTATGACATACTTGATAATGCAAGCACGAAAACATATAGGATCGCGATATCAACTCTCTAGAGATGTTACACGACTTCGTATACGACGTCGACACCCAAATCTTATTCGGACGCTAAGCAACGTCATACGGTCCTAGGTTGAACAGATATATCACATAAATAAATCAAGATAACAATATGAAGCAGGTACTGTAAGATTGCTAAGGTACACTTGCTTACGGTTTGGATTCCTCCAATTGCTCCAATAATAGCGAGATCTTCAGGTACTCCTTCGGATGCTAAAATAAATATTACCATCATTCTCAGAAGATATGAAATAGCTAGGATTGCCTACCCATAAGTCCAATTTGGACACAGGGGCAAAATTGATAATTTTTTGTCAAAGTAGAGTCAACATGTGGCCCATTTCGCACCGAAAAAATTTGTCAGAGACAAAGTTCTCCAAATTCGTCAAACTTAATGTCTGTAAGTCCATAACGATGATACGAACTCAACGGATATCTAGAACTGGATTCCAATGAGCCGATCACAAAATTGCCCGTCAAGTGGAGCTATGGGGCCCACGATACAGAGTTTTGTCAATGTTCTCAGAATGGAACAAAACTTGGGTTATAGGACCAGTGTAATGCTATGAATCCGATGACATAAGTTTCGTTACGAAACGATAAGCACACACAAAGTTACAATGAGTTTCAGAACAAGGCCGATACGGGACAATTTTGACAAAAATGCATTTATTTCGTTGTGCATGCACATCCAAATTAACTTTCGTAAAATTCCACACGTCTACATTGACGATACGCATATTTCGGTAAAATTCGTACACGACGAAGTTGCCTCGTTTAGCGCGACGCACCCAGTTTCAGGAAAATTTAGGGTTAAATAACCAAATTTTTGGTCAATTTTACCCACAACTAAAACATAAATCACAGCACAATAAAATAAACTAATTACAGGGTTGAAAACTCAGTTATATTATCTAATTTACTGTTAAAGTTAATTTTAGAATTATTTAACAGGTTGGGATTAAATCGGCCATGAACTTGGGAGTTCGGGACAGTTTCCAAAGTCCAAAATTAAGATATATTTTTCTATTTTTGCGTTGCGGTTTACGATCGACACAGGACACGATACCCCAGTCAAATTATATGGGGTTCTAGAGTGGTTACATAGCGAATGTGTCACAATAGACCGTTCAAAAAATAACGTGACGGGGAGAGAGAAATACTCACAGGAATAGGGGATCGGTAACGACTGAAATTACGCACACGGGGTGGCGCGATGCAGCGACTGTGTTCGATCATGGTCGTTGCTGGCGGCGGAGGAGGTCATAGGCGTGCTGCTCGTCAGCGCTGGGGGAGCTCATGGTGAGTCACTGGAGTTGCCGGAGGTCAGCTAGCGGAGGAGGCGGCGGAGGATGTTGGTGATGGTGGTGACAGTGGGGTTCGGGGTCGACTTCACCGGAGTGCTCCGGTCGGGTGGTCGGAGAGCTAGGAGTTGCTGGAGGGAAGCTCGTAAGCCGGAGTCAGGTGGAGGCGGTGGTAAAATAGTGATGGTGGTAGCAGTGGGGATTGGCTCGGAGTGGAGGGTTTTATATAGGGGGCCGCCGACGAAAGTTGGGGGAAGGTGAAGGGGTAGGGACGTCCGATCGGTGAGGCGAGACGAAGGGTCAGGGAGGCAGAGCGTCGGAGAGGCGAGTGGGTAGGGACGGCAATTGTAGGAAGCAGAGAGGTAGAGAGACGCGGGAAATGGCGGCCACGACAGTGAACGGCGGAATGGAAGCCGGCCATAGCAGCATTAATCATACTCAGGCTGAAACTACTATAGGCTCTGTGTCGGGGAAACCCATAGCAGCATTATATATCTCGAAGGGCCAGAACTTGTGCCAAAGCTCTGTTCAGAGTCTAAGGCACCTCCAGAAAACTACATATATATAATACAATCAGCCTTTAATATGGTAATACTCTCCCCACCCAATGTAATCATACGTCTCAGGTTCATGATGTCTCATGTCCATAACACGCAAGATCATGACCTCTAACTAATGCAGCGAGTCATAATGATAGATATGCCTACGTAATATCTATTTTACGAATCATGTAATCTATACAGAATCACCATAAATAACTCAGAAAGATTATGTCATATGAATAGTATCAGGTGTCCTATGGTATGACATACTTGATAATGCAAGTACGAAAATATATAGGATCGCGATATCAACTCTCTAGTGACGTTATACGACTCCGCGTACGACATCGACACCCGAATATTATTCGGACGCTAAGCAACGTCATACAGTCCTAGGTTGAACAGATATATCACATAAATAAATTAAGATAATAATATGAAGCCGGTACTGCAAGATTGATAAGGTACACTTGTCTGGGGTTTAGATTCCTCCAATTGCTCCACTAATAGTGAGATCTTCAAGTAATCCTCCGGATGCTGAAATAAATATTACCATCATTCTCAGAAGATATGAAATAGCTTGGATTGCCTACCCATAAATCCAATTTGGATACAGGGGCAAAATTGACAATTTTTGGACAAAGCGGAGTCCATATGTGGCCCACTTCGCACAGAAAAAATGTGCCAGAGATAAAGTTCTCCAAATTCGCCAAACTTAATGTCTACAAGTCCAAAATAATATTTAAACCCAACAGAATGTCTAGAATTAGATTCCGATAAGCCGATCACAAAATCACCCATCTAGTGGAGCCGTGGGGCCCACGATACAGGATTTTGTCAACGTTCTCAGAATCGAACCAAACTTGGGTCACAGGACCAACATAACGCTACGAATCTGATGGTGCAAGTTTCATTGCGAAACGACAAGCATATACGAAGTTACAACAAGTTTTAGAACTGGGCCGATACGGGATAATTTTGACGGATATGCGTTGATTTCGGTGTGCACGCACATCCAAATCAACTTTCGCAAAATCTCATACGTCTGTATTGATGATGCGCGTCTTTCGGTAAAATTTTCACACGACGAAGTTGCCTCATTTAGCGGGACGCACCTAGTTTCGAAAAAATTCAGGGTTAAATAACCAAAGTTTTGGTCAATTTTACCCGCGAATAAAATATAAATCACAGCACAATAAAATAAACTAATTATAGGGTTTAAAACTTGGTTATATTATCGAATTTACTGTTCAAATTAATTTTAGAATTATTTAACAACTTAGGATTAAATCGGCCATGAACTTGGAAGTTCGGGACAGTTTCCAAAGTCCAAAATTAGGATACATTTTCCTGTTTTTGCGTCGTTGTTTACGATCAACACAGGACACGATACCCCAGTCAAATTATACGGGGTTCGAGAGGGTTACACACCGAACGTGTCATAATAGACCGTTCAAAAAATGACGCGACGGGGAGAGAAATACTCACAGGAACAAGGGATCGGTAATGACTGAAATTAAGTGCACGGCGCAGCGCGACGACTGTGCTCGGTCGTGCTCATTGCTGGCGGCAGAGGTCATCGGCGTGGTGTTCGTCGGCGCTGGGGGAGCTCGGGGTGAGTCACCAGAGTTGCCGGAGGTCGGCTAGCGAAGGAGACGACGGAGGATGTTGGTGATGGTGGTGACGGCGGGGTTCGGGGTCGACTTCGACAGAGTGCTCGGGTTGGGTGGTCGGAGAGCTAGGGGTCGCTGGAGGGAAGCTGGTCGGCCGGAGTCAGGTGGTAGCGGTGGTGAAATAGTGGTGGTGGCGGCGGTGGGGATCGGCTCAGGGTCGAGGGTTTTATATAGGGGGCCGTCGGCGGGCGTTGGGGGAAGGTGAAGGTGTAGGGACGTCCGGTCGGGGAGGCGAGACCAAGGGTCAGGGAGACAGAGCGTCGGGGAGGAGAGTGGGTAGGGACGATGGTTGGAGGAAGCGGGGAGGCGGAGAGACGCAAAAAATGGTAGCCGCGGCGGTGAACGGCGGAACGGAAGTCGGCGGGTCGGGCTCTTCGGTTACAGAAGATTACGGTTATCGGGTCAGATTTGGGTACTGGTTAGCAGGTCGGGTCTAGATCCGACCCGATCCAATAGAGATTGGGTTTATTAGGAGTTCAGTTCAACTGGGTTTATATAGGCTGGTTTAAACCAGTTTAATCTGGTTTATTTTAAAAGGATATTTTTAGCTATTTAAAAATAGTTTTTTGGCCCAATAAATTATAAAAAAATTACACTATGTCTAATTATTTATTTTACACTCAAAAACATTATTTCCATAATATTTTAATATTTAATAAAATCTCTAAATTATTTAATTCGATAAAAAAACTTTTATTTTAATTATTTAAAAATCACAAAAAAATCCTAAAAATTTATATTTTTAATTTCTGAAAAAACTGGGAGTTTACTCTTTATCAAAAGGAGAATAAATTTATGCGTCTGCAACACGGATGTATGATGGTGAAATAATATGCCGCAGAATTTAGCCGGCTCGCCAAGTTTGCCAACTCTTACCTACCCGACGCGGAGAGTCAAGCCAGAGGATTCGAATAAGGCCTTCGACCTTCCATTCATGTGAATGTAGTCTCTTCTTAGTACGAGATGATGCAGAAAGTCCTTAACCATGTCCTCGTCCTAGAACCACAACTTCCTTCAACTAGTGTCGTTGTTGTGCAGCATTCTCATCACAACCGCCCTAGTAACCCGGGAGGACACAATGCTCAGAAGTGTCCAAATAACGGAGAGTTTTAGGAGCATAATTCGTGGGGTGGTCAAGTGCAAATTTGTACCTTCTGTAAACTACCACGGCACACCATCAGCGACTGCCGCCGTAAGAATGGGTCATGTTAAAATTGTGGTCAACAAGGGCATTTAGCTAGTCTTTGTGCGCTCCCCCTTTGTCATACTCAACAACAGAATCTAGCTCAAGCACCCCAAGCAAATTGGCCTGTGCAACAACAAGAGCATCATCCAAATGCTGTCGGCAATTTTACGCATTGACGCGGGATGAGACATCCGTCTTGGACACCGTAGTGACAAGTATATTGCTTATCAAAAATGTTCCTGCACGAGTACTATTTAATTCTGGTACCATATATTATTTTGTATCGATGAACTTGCTAGGGAATATGAATTTCTTCAGACACCGTTAGGCCTAAAGCTTAGCGTCAGTACCCCATCGGTCACGGACTTGCTTGCTTACTCAGTTTATCACGACAGATGCATTTGCATCGGAGGAAGTAAATTGTTACTCGATATGATTGTTCTAGACATCAGGGACTATGACATCATTCTTGGGATAGATTGGCTCGGCGCTTGTTCGGTTACCATTGATTGTGCGAAAAATAAAGTCGTATTTCGTTTACATAACGGGACCAAATTTGCTATGCGTGCAGTCCATCGTCGAGAGCGTCGAATGCCTACCTGGTGGTTTCTGCAATGTCTTCTCGGTGGATGATATATTCTGGCTATAAAGGTTACTTTATGTTTGTTCGAGACACTCATCAAGATTGTGCAAAAGTAGAGTCTACTTCCGTTGTGGTAGAATTTTCTGATGTGTTTCCAGAAGAGTTGCCCGGTATGCCGTCCGACCAAGAGATAAAGTTTACTATAGATATATTTTTAGATACTCGATCAATTTTCAAAGCTCCGTATCGATGGCCCCTGCCGAACTGAAGGAGCTGAAGGTCCAACTACAAGAACTGCTCAATCATGGGTACATCTATACGAGTATATCTCCATGGGGCATACCAGTGCGATTTGTAAAAAAAAAGGATGGTTTGATGTGGCTCTACATAGACTACCACGAGTTGAATAAATTTACCTCTAACACAAGTAGCCCCTTTCCAGAATCGATGACCTCTTCGATCAACTGTAAGGCGCATCGGTTTTCTCTAAAATTGATCTTCGTTTAGGATACCACCAATTGAAGATCAAGCTAGACGATGTGTCGAAGTCAGCCTTTCGTACTCGCTTTGACCATTATAAATTCTTAGTTATGCCGTTTGGATTAACCAATGCCCCTACCACCTTCATGGATTTGATGAATTGAGTGTTTCGGTCGTGCCTTGACAAGTTTATAGTAGTTCATTGATGATATTTTGGTGTATTCAAGGACAAAGAAGGAACATGAGTAGCACTTACGGGCCGTGCTTTAGACTCTTTGGGGCAACAAGCTATACAAAAACTGAGTAAGTGCCAGTTTTGGCTAAGCAGTGTATCTTTCCTCCGGCATATTATTTCTGTGGGAGGCATCTCAGTCGATCCAAAGAAAGTTTAAACAATTGTTGAGTGAAAGCAAACTGCATCTGTAAGTGAAATTCAAAGCTTTCTTGGGTAAGCGAGCTAGTACAGACGGTTCATAAAAGACTTTTCTAAAATTTCTTTGCCCTTGACTCGCCTCACTTAGAAAGGAGTCGCATTTGAGTGATCTGCCGACTGTGAGACTTTATTTCGAGAATTAAATCAGCATCTCATCTCTGCTCTGACACTACTAAATACAATAATTTAGCGACAGAATATTGGCGACGGTCAATATCTGTTGCCAGTAGCGATGGTTCACCGTCGGTTGCACGGCTAATAACCACCATTTGTAAATTAAATAATTATTTACCACTAGGTCATTGCCAATTAGTCGCTAGTTCGTTACCAGTTTGTACGGTCAACCGTGGGAACAACGCGGGTAAACATGGCGACGGTCTGGAGATGGATATTGAGTTACAGATACATCACCTAGATAGTTTATTTGTGGCAAAGGATTTAGACGCCGCATATCCGTTTCCAAGTACTGTGCCCTAGGTTATATTAATTAGGCGGTCGACGTGCCTCTCTCTCCTCACCTCCATCCCCGTGCTCCCCTCCGGCCTGTGCTTTCCTCTCCTTCGCTCCCCTCTCGCCGGTGTTCCCCTCTCCTTCCTCCAGCCCTTGATTCCCTCTCCTCGGCTCCCCTCTTGCCGTGCTTCCCTCTCCTCTGCTCTACTGTAAATCTTTCTCCCCTCTCCTCCCTCATTTCCCCTCTTTGGTTTGCACTATTTCTGCCCACACTCTAGGGTGTACCATTTGGGGATGATTTATGGGATAATTTTTTTACCACTCTAGGTGTTTGTGTTATGGCTTATGTGTATTTTGGGGCTGGATGTTGGATGCTCGGGTTAGGCCTTGTGCAATGTGTATTTGGATGGAGTCGTGTTCAGACAAGGGGTTAAGTGCACTTGGGCACTACAAGTGCAGACCTGTGCACATGTGTGCACAGGTAAAGAGGGGAATAATGCTCAGTCAGGCAGTTGGTTCAGTACTAGTTGGGGGCAGTGGCTTATTGATTGCAATAGTGTATTAGATCATAGTGTATCAGATCCTAATAACGATTATTGTGATATATTCATGGTAGAAAGGGGTGCACAGGCAGTTAAATATGGGGCTTGGACTGCGAGGTTGATCAGGTGCTCTGTGAGTGTACCAGTAGTGTGATACATATGAAGAAGAAGGACATGAAGGATAGTACTCAGGTTGTGTGTACAGTCTTGGAACACAGGTTCTAATTAAGTACAAATGCACTGATGTAAGGGGAGAGGGGGAGATCTATGATACCCTATAACTATAGGATATTCCCATGATACACATTCTCTTCATCCCTAAGACAACTAAAAGTATCAGAACACATCTAATATATACAATAGAGTCTAAATAACATAATTAATAGCTCCTACAAAGTGATATAGAGAATTTAGATTACTTCTCTAGGAGGCAAGGACTTAGTCCAATAACGGTGGGGAATAGTCCATGCATCCATTATACTGGCGAGGTAGAGACCATGCAGCCGTAGATACATTGACTGTCCTTCGACCCCCATCCCTCGGCAATAATGATACTACAACCCATCACTATATTTTATATTGTGAGATGATATTTTAGCATTACATTATGTAGGTTCATCTTAATTCTGTTATATCCTTCAGATACTACATTTGATAAGAATATATACTACACTAATGTACATAACTTAGATGATTCACACTAATGTATGCTAGAATAAATTTTGGGTAGTGTTCTGAGCCATTGATATCCGAATTCATGTTGATACTATGTGAAAAGGTATTATATTTAACAAATATCGATGTTGTAACTTTTATGAAGGTGGTAAAGAATGCAAAAACTCCTCAACAGGTGACGCAGATCTTTATATTAAAAAACGAAAAAAGTTTTTTATAGGTGATGGGGCAAATCAGATTCCTATCGATACGTTTCCTATCGACAGGTTTTCGACATGACCTGCCAGCTATAGAAAACTTTTTTTATTTGATCTTTTTGATGTGAAGCTTTGTTTCACCTATTTCTCTACTTTTCGCTATGGTAGAATACACAAAGTACGAATTATAATGCTTTTAGAATGCCCATATAATGTCGTATGTACATCTAGTTGCTTCTGTGTATTTTATCTTACCATACCAAATTTTCCACACCCACTAAGCAATGGATCGTTACTTGGTTGATCGTACGTGGATGTACAGGCAGCAACACGAGAGCAGGATTGGTCTAAGTGATGATTTTACGGCAGGCATTGAGGTATTTCTTAAGTATACCCTGAACAAACATGATTACATGGATGGTCCAAAAATCAAGTGTCCAAGTGCTCATTGTCGTAATAGACATTGCGAAGAAGTGATGATTATAAGAAAGCATCTGACTCTTAAGGGTTTTGTACGTGATTAGGACCTGTAGGCATCGCAAGGTGAACTTTAAGCGAAAAGACAGTCTGCTTTTTTTTGTGGATGTTGCTATGGATGTTGCCATCGAAGATGATGTAGACAATATTGAATATGGAGATTACAACTTGGCACAAGAAATGGTATATGATGCGGCAGGGCCTAATTTTAATCCGGAGGATCCGAATTCCGATGTAAAGGAGTTCTATGATATGTTTAAGGATCCAGATACTCCTATATATCCTGGTTGTGAGACTCATTCAATATTGTTGGTAGTGATGCGCTTATTGAACATAAAGTCTGCTTTCAACTTACCGTAAGCTTTTTATGATCGGATCGCACAATTAGTCAAAGAGGTATTACCAAAAGAATCAAAAGAGCTTCCTAAAAACTTTTATAAATCAAAGATGATGGTCTGACAGCTCAGATTTGGGTACAAAAAGATAGATTATTGTCACAACGGATGCAAGTTATACTATAAGGAGAATTAGGACAAAAAAAGATACATTTTATGCCACACCAATTTTTACAAGCCAGTTCGGGGAAAAGAAAAGTTAACTAGAATAATACAATATTCGTACAAGTACACACATTACTTGTAGATCACGACGTGCTTACAGAGGATATATATGTCCCTTAATACAATAGAATACGTGATGTGGCATAACGTGCAAAAGATAATGGAGAATTATCAATCCTTCCGATGGAGAGAGGTGGAAGCATTTTGACCGGTGTTATCTGAATTTTGCTGCGTAGGCTAGAAATGTCCGATTGGCGCTATATTCTGATAGCCTCACTCCTTTCGGACAGTCAGGATCTTAATACTCCTATTGGCCGATGATTCTCATCCCTTACAATCTACCACCAAGGATGTGTATGAAGAAGCCCGATCACAGAAATTCGACGAAGAATATCAATAAATATTTATAGCCATTGGTGGATGAAATAAAATAGCTGTGGGAGTTGGGCTCACGACCTACGATATTTCGAGAAAATAGAACTATCAGATGAGAGCTTCACTTATGTAGACTATCAATAATTTTCTTGCATATGGTATATTATCGGCATGGAGTACCCACGGCACTAAGTCTTGTCCGATATGTATGGGAAAGAGTAAGGCATTTTGTCTTAAACATGGAGGGAACACCTTATTCTTTGACTGTCAACGTCAATTTATACCTGCGTCACATCCTTGGAGATGGAATAAGGAGGCATTTAGAGCTGGAAAGCAAGAACTTTCTTGTCCACCTACCAGATTGTCGGGATACGATATTTGGAAAGATGTGAAAGATTTATCGACCGTGATAGAAGATCCAATATTGAACAATCATGTCGAGGGATTTGGATATAGACATAATTGGATCAAGCAGAGTATCTTCTGGGACTTACCTTATTGGAAAGATAATCTTATAAGACATAATCTTGATGTCATACATATCGAAAAGAATTTGTTCGATAATATCTTTAATAATGTTATAGATATTAAATAAAAGATGAAGGACAATCCCAAAGAAAGATAAGACGTGGCTGAGATATGCAAGTGTCCTCAGTTAAACTTAATACAAAGGGGATCTAGTGGACCTGTGAAGCCAATAACGCCATTCATATTAAGCAGAAAAGATAGATTGATAATATGCAACTGGATATCCAGTTTACAATTTTTCGTCGGCTATATATAGAATTTGTCTAGATGTGTTGATCTCAATTAACGCAAGCTAACGGGAATGAAGAGTCATGACTGCCACGCGTTCATGGAAAGGTTATTACCTATTATTATTAGAGAGTTGTTGCCTCCTGCTGTATGGACTCTATTGTCCGAGCTACCTAAATTCTTCATGGATATTTGTTCAAGTAAGATGACGATGCATCATATGGTTGAACTTGAGAAAATTGTCTTGACAATTTGTAAATTAAAAAAAGTATTTTCTTCGGACTTTTTCGACAGTATGGAGCATCTACTGATTCATCTACCGTACGAAGCATATGTCGGTGGACCTTTTAAGTATCGATGGATGTATCCATTTGAAAGATAAAATATCAATATAAGATGCATTTTGATTAACTAATTAAGTAGATTTTTTACTCTAAATTAATTCAAAGTAATGTATCTTTCTAGGTACCTACACCATCTTAAGAAGAAAGTTGGAAACAAGGCTCATATAGAGGTTTCGATATGTGAAGCATATAGTATCGAGGAGGTCTCAAACTTTAATCAATTTATTTTGATACTTATGTCAAGACAAATCGAAATAAAGCTCCAAGGAATGATGAAGACGTAGGAGATGTACGCTACAATGGAGGTTTTTCGATATTCAATGTGAGGGGCAAGCCTATTAGGGCTAGTAAGAGATGGTGGTTAGGTGATGATGAGTTGGATGCAGCTCATCGATATGTATTGTTAAATTATGACATACAAGAAGTGAGAGATTTGGAGATGTAAGTGACTAAATTTTGACAGTTATCTCTATTATTGTCAATAAATATACTAACTCATTTTGATTCTATCTCTCAATGTATTTAGAGATAAAGTTAAAATAAGGACACCCAATATTAATGAGAAGGAACTTCAAAGAGAGGTCGATTATAACTTTACGTCCTGGTTTAGCAAATATGTAAGAAACTCATATAATATATTAAATATAATAACGCTACCATTTCTGTATATGTTGCTAATAACATATTTATTATCGACGCGTGTTTACAGGTTTTCTTGCCCGGAATATGGAATAACACTAATAAATGAAAGCATTCGTTATTTGCATTGGGACCGATTAAGGAAGCAAGGACTTGGCCAGGCTATGTGATTAATGGCTTCAAGTTTAAAGAAACTAAAAATCCTATAAATATTGAATTTCTTACTAACGGCTTGAATACAAAGGATTCTGGTATTTGTATAAGAGGGACCATCTACGACGATGAGCCAAACTTTGACTATTATGGTGCTTCAGGATATTCTAGAGTTGTAATATTTGGTCCCATATGACATGAATATTGTGATGTTCAAATGTGATTAGTTCGACACAACACCAAATCAAGGATAAAAGTTAATAAATAATTTAGATTTGTCAATATAAACCATCGCAGGAGATATAGAGGGTCCGACTCATTTGTAATAGCAAGTCAAGTTGTTCAAGTCTACTATATAGGTTACCCAAGGCATCGTAGAGATCGATTTGACTGGTGGACGGCATGTAAGACTAAAGCTAAAAATACGTTCAATATTGGAGACCCAGCATACCAGGAGGACCATGTCAAAGAGCCTCAATATTTGGGACAGCAGTCAAAAGAAGATATCATAGATAATATTGATATTAAAGCTATTATCGAGAAAATATAGGGGAGAAATAGGTTGATATACAAGACTTAGCTCACAACCCGATAATTGACCTTGTCCATGACCAGGAAAACGTCTTTGAAGACGAAGAAGAAGATAAAGTAGATGAAGAAGAGCTTGATGAGGATGATGACGACGATGACAATGATGATGGCGATGATTAGATTGCCTATGTTGTCTACATGCTGTACCTAGAGATGGAGTATAATTTTTTTACTAAAAATACTTCTATCTCTTACTGAAAATACTTCTATCTCAGTTTTTATAGCTGCTTTGTTGGTTAGTTATATTTATTAGATTTTTATTTTGTTGCTTAGTTCTATTTATTAGATGTATATTATGTTGCGTAGTTCTATTTATTAGATATTTATATATGTGAATCGTCATCATAGATGGCTGGTGGTCATGGTCGTGATCATGGTGATCGTGGTCGTGGACGTGATCGAGGTGGTCGTGATCTTATACTACCCGGGGATGGATTATCTCCTCGATCACGTGATCTCGATACCCCCTCGTCGGTCGCAGGCACCTCAACTCTGCCATCGGTTACAGGCCCATACACTCCACCATTTGTCGCATACGTCCCCGGTGCTCCTTCATCGACATCGATGCCCCCGTCATCATATATAAAACCCCTAATTCTAAAATTCGTATTTATTTTTTTATTAATTATTAATTTAATTATAGTATTATGAGAAAATTAGGATAAATAGATTTTATTTAATTTTTATTTTAGGTATTTGTGAATTTAGGAGATTTATGGAGCCATTATAAAATTTTCCCAATTTATTCCATGTAGGAGACCCTTTGGACAGTTGCTAGCTTAATGGTATGCGCAAATATAAATTCTAGAATTTTCTATTGTATATATATATATATATATATATATATATATATATATATATATATATATATATATATATAGTTTTTTAGAAAGAAAAAGAAATGATTAGAAAAGAAAAAGAAATAGAAATAAAGAAAAGAAAAGAAAATAATCTCCTTATTGGATCCTTAGCCTACCCCAAACCCAAACCACTATATCCTACCCATTTACCTAGGACCCGCTAAGGGCTATATAAAACAGCAGCCGCAGCATCAGCTACTAAGCCCCCGAGCGGAAATCCCCCCACCCGCCTCTTTCGCGATCTCTCTCTCCCTCTCTCTATATTCATCTCATCGACCAAGCCCTAACCCTAATCCTCCCTCTCCCCGACCTAGCCTCACCACCGCCGAGTCCCAGACCGCCGCTGCCTACTCCGGCCGCCGCCGCGACAAACCCAGGCCGACCGTACACCGCAACGCCGTGCGCGTGAGACAGAAATTGATCAAACAGCGTACCTGTGTTCACGCCTCGATTCCCATGCCCTCGCTGGACCAAACTCGATCCTATCTTCACCGGTATGATCCTCATCTATCCCCCTTCCCATCCTATAGATTAGTTTATCTCGAACAGTGCACAAACCTAGGAAAAAAATGACGCCGAGTCGAAGAAAAATGATCACTTTCTAAATTCCAGAAATTATGTTGCAACCCCCTTGTTCTCGGATTCATATCTCCCACCACAGAGATCCGAATCCAATTTTTATTGTTGGTATGCAAAGACCACTAGACCTAGTTTATTTTCTGTCATTTACATTATTCTATTAAGTGCTGAATGTGGAATTTAATTAGTTGGAAAAACCCAAAAATATACTTTTTCCCAAATTCTAGAAATTGTGATACGGAGCGCGCCCCGCCAAACGGGACCGTCCCGTCGTGTACCAAGTGTACCAAAAGGTGCGCGCAGTGTATCCGGACGTGTGTGATTTCGCAGAAACTGATTTGGACTCGTGTGCGCGTCGAAATCATCCCGTATCCGCAGAAGATTTCCCGTGTCGCAACTTCTACAAAAGCCCTACGTATTTTATGCACGCTCATAAAAATGCGATGAAACTTGTGCCATTAGACTCGTGGTATCGCGCTGGTCCTGTGACCCAAGTTTCACGCAATTCTGAGACAGTTGACCAAGTCGCCTATTGGCGGGCCCCACGGTTGACTTTTTGGGCGAATTTGTGTTCGGCTCACCAGAATTCAAAATTGGAAGTACTGCTGAGTTCGCATTGACATTTAGAATTGGTTTAACCTACAATTTATCCCATTTAGAGACCTTTACCCTTGGCACACTTTTCGGTGCAAAGTGGCCCACATGTGGAGTCCGCTTTGACACAAAATTACCGTTTTGCCCCTGTGTCCAAATTGGAGGAAAGGGAAGTACTTTTTAGCTATTTTGCTTATTCTGGAAACATTGGTGATGTCTATTTCAGTATCCGGAGATATTGTTCTGAGGCCATAGCTTCTGATCCTGTGTGTTTGACATCTGGACATTTTATTTTGCAGCTTCTTGCCAGGCAAGTATACCTTGCCTTGTTGTACTGTTTAAATTCAGTTATATATTTAGTTGCATGTTTATTATTTTAGATGATATAACTGTGCGCGTCCGAGAGAGACTCGGGTGTAGTCAACGGAGGCGATGACGTTAGGACTTGTGTCTGACCTAGTGTCTAGTAGACCCACCTAAAGTTGTGGAGTTATTGGTATAACTTTCAGACCTTGACACATTTCTTACACGTGTTGTGAGTCTCATGTAGGGCACAAACCTGCGTATGTGGTTGGCCACCTGTACATGTAGGCGTACGACGAATAGGGAATAACTGCTATTAGTAATGCATATTAGAAGACTTAGCAGTTATTAGAAGTCGGAGCATAGACTATTGTGGTACGAAGGTCCAATCCTTGTCCTTGTTTGGTCGAAGGTTGGGCTATTGTTCTAATGATAGACTATGAGCCAGAGTTACGACGCCTCTGCGTAGTGGGTGAAGCGTGTTGTGGATACAACTTGCTTAGATCATTGGGCGGGGAGGACAACTAGTAGGCGTATGGGACACCCACTACCTTTATTCAGATTCCCCGTTCGACGGAACGTTATGGACATTATACTATACAGATTCCCCATTCTTCGGAGCTGTATGGACGTTATATTTTTCAGATTCTCCGTTCTTCAGAGCGATATGGACGTTATACAATACAGATTCCTCGTTCTTCGGGGCGGTATGGACGTTATTATATTACAATGCCTTGGTATGGGGGCATATGTGACATATACTAGCCAGTTGTCACGATTGGTGAATTATGTCAGCATATGTCTAGCCTACACTTCCCATATACTCAAAGTTGTCCTCAAGTTGAATTTCACTTAGATGGTTAGGTCACCCTGGAGTTATTTATTCAGTATTTACTTTTTGTCATACTTCTATGTATCTTGTTATGTCTCTCTGAGGACCTGGTCCCTTTCCAGGTGTATTGTTCATGAGTATTTGCAGGAGCGCAGATCCAGACAGGCTACTTATATTGCGAGAGGTCCTCTCTTCTAGCCTTGTGATTATTAGAGGTTGTATTTATATTGTATTTATCTTGTTATTCTTTATTCTAGTTTGGCAGTAGATTTGTTTCCATCCGACTGTCATCTTGAGATACCTTATATTAAGATCAAGTCCATAGATACTAGTCATTTATTTATATATGATTCTGTGGATGAGATTTAGTTATGCTCTGAGATATATATAGTTTTACCACTTGTGAATTATTGTTCATAATACAGCGTACGCATGTGTTATGATTTTCATATATTGGAGTTGCCATATACATGTGGCTGGCATGCTTACGTGTCCTAGTCCTATATATTTTGGGACTGGGGCGTGACATATTTTTAGTGGTGGCCCATTCAGGTCAAGAGCATATTGTCTCGGTTATGTTACTGTACCGAGCAAGCCTACAAATAGGATTAGAGTATAGGATCTCATCCACAATTGACTATGACTTCTCTTCCTTCTAGTCTATTCTATTTACCTAATTGTATCCTGCTTGATTCATGTGCTTCCCTAATAGTTCCTTGAATATAGCCTTCTCCTAGAATATAAAAGTCCCTGTTGTTAGATAATAAGTAGGGTAACATTCTTATTAAGAGTAACTAGAACATTGACACCTCACTAAGTTTAGAATATCTAGTGAACCCTAGAATTCCTTATCTATAGATTGGTTTACCATTACCCCTTGATGTATTTGGGAAGACTTGAGAGTAGTATAGACACTACTAGTGTTAGTTAGAAGTTTTACCATAATGTTTGATCCTAGTATTGAGGAACCAATAGAAAACCAAAATTGAATATTAGGACTGAACCTAACCTTCATAGTTAGATAGTATTGGAGAACTATAAGTTTAGATTTTTGTCTTGAGATTAGCAGACAGTACCTTAGAAAGCCAAGAGCAATGCATAGAATATTTTCTTGATCATACCTCGAACACAGAGATTAGCATAACATCTTCCCTTAGGAAACCATGACATTATCAATAGCTTCTCTATTTTATTTCATGGCTAGTTCCTCTGTAACCTTAACGTTCACTAATTGTCCGACTACTAAAATTACGTCCTTCTTTTCTTCATCTTTCAACTCGTGCCACCTGACACTTCTGATTTTAGGCCAGTTGAATTCTTTTATGGATATGTAGTTTACTAGGATTAGAGTTGTCAATGTTAAACTTTGAAAAGTTGTGCTTGATAGTTAGAATTTGATAGTTTTGAGTTATTCTTGTAGATTGTAGCTTGATGATTATCCTTAGTTTTAAATCGCGTAATTCGTATCCATAACCCAATATAGGTATATCCTCTTTTCACTTAAGAACTAGTAGCTCTTCTATTCTTACTATTGACACTTGTTCTATGAGTACTATGATTAAAACTTAAGGTGACCATTACCTATATAATGCAATAGGGTGATTTTCTCGCAAACCCCAATAAGAGTTATGCTTTATTTGCAAGGATAATATTATTTTGTAGAACCCCCTTAAGACTATCACAGTATTAGATAATTATTTTAAGTTGGGTAGTATGCCTCACAACCTAGTGACACATAGTCCTCTTGACATATTATTATAGTATAATTGAATGACATTAACTATATGCTTGCATAAGACAATAGTGTTTATTCTGATGGTAGAACTTAAAGGCCCACACCCCTATTTTGTCGACTAGCAGCTTAGACAAGGTGTTAGTACTACGACTGTAGGGACCGTAGAGTCTTATTTTTGTTTTATTTTGTGAACTTAAATTATTGTACCTCATTTCATCATGATCTAGCGCATTTATATTTTATATACTACCTTGACTTATGCTGCTATTTTATAGCCTAGTTTTGCAAGCTTATTCTTTTATCGAGCTTGTTCAAGATATATGTATTAGTGGATGCATACATTAATATATTTCAGAATCAGTGTATTAAGGTCTAGCTAATCTTAGTGCACTTGGTTCGCCCTTCGCATAACTACTTTACATGGATTGAGATATGTAGTGACTAGTAGACAAATGTACTTGCCCTCTAGACATGCCTGAGCATATCGTATCAGTCACATAACTGTACTGACACGAACATGTGAATAAGAAATTACCAAATAGGAATCTCAATCCACAACTGCCTTGACAATTTCTTTTGAACTCCTTAAACACCTTGATCCCCACACTTCTATTCTATTATCCTTCTCGAACTCTTTATTATTGTTTTTCATCTTCCCTTATTTCGGAAAGACGAAACTTCGTGCTTGGTATAAGTTTGATATACAAATAGTACTAGATATACCCCAAAGGCCAACCGCATTACTTGATGATGATATTTTCGGTAATTAAGGGCATATCATAGGTAAAATATTGGTGTTTAAACTTTTGAGGATCGAATAGCATGATTAAATAAGTTGAGGAATAATTTTCTTAAGTGTATAGCCTTAGTTGATAGATGGGTAAAACTTTTAAGTTGGATAGAAGTTGCATTATTAAACTTGAGAAAAATTCTTTTAGATTGTGATCAAGTAGGATTATATTGAGAGATTAAGCCATTTTAAATATGGAGAATTTTAGAAGAAGGAGTTAGAGGATGAAGATTTAATGAATTTTGAAATCTTGATAGTAAGGACCAAATATTTATACCTTGAGCACATGATGTAAAGTTTGAATGTTGAAGATTGAAGCAACGATTTAAACCTTGAGGATAAATATAGAATTCTAGGCTTGAACAATTAGTGAAGTAGATAAAAATTTTAAAACTTGATGATTCGAATTAAAAGCTAATTCTGATTGCTGGATTACCTATTGGAAATATTGAGAATGTGAATTGAATTTAAAAACATTTGAAGGATACAAAACTCATAAGGAAAAATAGGAATAACATTGGATTAAAATTATTTTCTTCTAAAGGAGTTTATGATAGTTGGAGATCGCAATGTGAAAAGTGTTGTGGGCTATTTAAAACTTGGAAATGTCGTATAGATCTAGCTAAAAATTGGATATGACTATTGAGAAAAGATTACAAAAAGTTTTGATTAAACAGGGGTTACCTTAATTTCAAAAGTGATTGCGATGGATTAGAATATATTTTTAATTTTGGAAGAGATTGTGATTGACTTTCCTCATATACGAATGTGAAAGAATTAACAAATTATGTCGTATTTTAAATTTTGAGGATGAAATTATTTTTAAGTTAAGTAGATTGTAAACTCCCTCACCCTAAAATTTAGCCTACTTGGTTAGATGGAGAAACTAGGGCTAGTTGGTATCCAATTGGAAATAGGACACAGCATTAAATTATACAATATTTATGTCACAAAGTGTAACTTACCATTGCTTCGATAATTGGAGCACTATACTAGCCATTGCCTTTCTACCAATTTCACAACCTTGTCCTAGACGTGACCGCCTGCCATTTGGACCTCGGTGTAACTTAATGATGCTCTCTTGTGCTATATTTTAGTCACATCATATTCATCGCTGACGTTATTATTTAATCCTAAATAATTCCAACTCTGTACCTTGTGTGTTCCAATTTAAATTGGAGACACAATCTTGACCCTGTTTCGTATTAATTCGATTTTTATCTTTGTTCGATTTTTCAAATTATTGGGAATTTTTATGCAAAAGTGCATTGAGGTGCCCACACCATTGGATAACACATGAAGAATCCTAATTCTCCTCCATATAAATTTCTCCATGATTCTTTTTGGAATGTGCAACGCGCAACATCGCCCACTCATTTAAACCTAGCCTGGCATTTTTAAACAATGCAAATTATAGCCCTCCGAACGTCCCCATGGCAACTGGAACATCATAGAGGTTAGGATGGAGGAATGTACAGAATAAGCTGCAAATCTCTATCTTATACCATCCTTGACTTTCTATCTTGGCTTAGCTTTAATTTTGAGGACAAAATTTTTATAAGTTGGGTAGGATGTAAAACCCCTAATTCTAAAATTCATATTTTTTTATTAATTATTAATTTAATTTTAGTATTTATGAGCAAATTAGGATAAATAGATTTTATTTAATTTTTATTTTAGGTGTTTGTGAATTTAGGAGGTTATGGAGCCATTATAAATTTTTTCCAATTTATTCCATGTAGGAGACCCTTTGGACAGTTGCTAGCTTAATGGTATTCGCAAATATGAATTCTAGAATTTTCTATCATATATATATATATATATATATATATATATATATATATATATATATAGTTTTTTTAGAAAGAAAAAGAAATGATTAGAAAAGAAAAAGAAATAGAAATAAAGAAAAGAAAAAGAAAAGAAAATAATTTCCTTATTGGATCCTTAGCCTATCCCAAACCCAAACCACTATATCCTACCCATTTACCTAGGACCCACTAAGGGATATATAAAATAGCAGCCGCAGCATCAGCTACTAAGCCCCCGAGCAAAAATCCCTCCACCCGCCTCTTTCGCGATCTCTCTCTTCCACTCTCTATATTCATCTCATCAACCAAGCCCTAACCCTAATTCTCCCTCTCCCCGAACTAGCCTCGCCGCCGTCGAGTCCCAGACCGTCGCTGCCTCCTCCGGCCGCCGTCGCGACCAACCCCGGCCGACCGCACACCGTGACGCCGCGCGCGCGAGACAAAAATTGATCAAACAGCGCACCTGTGTTCACGCCTCGATTCTCGCACCCTCGCTGGACCAAACTCGACCCCGTCCTCACCGGTATGATCCTCATCTATCCCCCTTCCCATCCTATAGATTAGTTTATCTCGAACAGTGCGTAAACCTAGGTAAAAATTGACGCCAAGTCGAAGAAAAATGACCACTTTCTAAATTCCAGAAATTATGTTGCAACCCCCCTGATCACGGATTCGTGTCTCCTACCATAGAGATCTGAATCCAATTTTTCTTATTGGTATGCGAAGACCACTAGACCTAGTTTATTTTTTGTTATTTACATTATTCTATTAACCGCTGTATGTGGAATTTAATTAGTTGGAAAAATCTGAAAATATATTTTTTTCCAAATTTTAGAAATTACGATACGGAGCACGCTCCGCCAAACGGGACCACCCCGTTGTGTACCAAGTATACCAAAAGGTGCGCGCAGCGTACCCGAACGTGTGAGATTTTGCAAAAACTAATTTGGAAGCGTGTGCGCGTCGAAATCAGCCCGTATCCGTAGAAGATTCCCCATGTCGCAACTTCTACAAAAGCCCTGCGCATTTTGTGCACGCTCGTCAGAATGAGACGAAACTTGTGCCATTGGACTCGTGGTATCGTGCTGGTCCTGTGACCCAAGTTTTACGCGATTCTGAGACAGTTGACCAAGTCGCCTATTGGCGGGCCCCACGGTTGACTTTTTGGGCGAATTTGTGTTCGGCTCACCGGAATCCAAAATTTGAAGTACCACTGAGTTCGCATTGACATCTAGAATTGGTTTGACCTATAATTTGTCCCATATAGAAACCTTTATCCTTGGCACACTTTTCGGTGCAAAGTAGCCCACATGTGGAGCCCGCTTTGACCCAAAATTATCGTTTTGTCCCTGTGTCCAAATTGGACGAAAGGGAAGTGCTTTCTAGCTATTTTACTTATTCTGTGAACATTGGTGATGTCTATTTCAGCATTCGAAGACATTGTTCTGAGGCCATAGCTTCTGATCTTGTGTGTTTGACATCTGGACATTTCATTTTGCAGCTTCTTGCCAGGCAAGTATACCTTGCCTTGTTGTACTGTTTAAATTCAGTTATATATTTAGTTGCATGTTTATTATTTTAGATGATATAACTGTGCGCGTCCGAGAGAGACTCGGGTGCAGTCAACGGAGGCGTTGACGTTAGGACTTGTGTCTGACCTAGTGTCTAGTAGACCCACCTAAAGTTGTGGAGTTATTGGTATGACTTTCAGGCCTTGACATATTTCTTACACGTATTGTGAATCTCATGTAGGGCACGGACCTGCGTAAGTGGTTGGCCACCTGTACGTGTAGGCGTGCGACGGATAGGGAATAACTGCTATTAGTAATGCATGTTAGAAGACTTAGCAGTTATTAGAAGTCGGAGCATAGACTATTGTTGTACGAAGGTCCAATCCTTGTCCTTGTTTTGTTGAAGGTTGGGCTATTATTCTAACTATAGACTATGAGCCAGAGTTACGATGCCTTGGCGTAGTGGCTGAAGCGTGTTGTGGATACAACATGCTTAGATCATTGGGCGGGGAGGACAACTAGTAGGCGTATGGGACACCCACTTCCTTTATTCAAATTCCCCATTCGACGGAATAGTATGGACGTTATTCTATGCAGATTTCCCGGTCTTCGGAGCTGTATGGACGTTATATTATTCAGATTTCTCGTTCTTCGGAGCAATATGGACGTTATACTATGCAGAATCCCCATTCTTCGGAGCGGTATGGACGTTATTATATTAAAGTGCCCTGGTATGGGGGAATATGTGGCATATACTAGCCAGTTGTCACGATTGGTGAATTACGTCAGCATATGTCTAGCCTACACTTCCCATACACTCAAAGTTGTCCTCAAGTTGCATTTCACTTAGATGGTTAGGTCACCCTGGAGTTATTTATTCAGTATTTAATTTATGGCATGCTTCTATATATCTTGTTATGTCCCTCTGAGGACCCGGTCCCTTTCCAGGTGTTTTGTTCATGAGTATTTGCAGGAGCGCAGATCCGGACTGGCTACTTATATTGCGAGAGGTCCTCTCTTCGAGCCTCGTGATTATTAGAGGTTGTATTTATATTGTATTTATCTTGTTATTCTTTATTCTAGTTCGAAAGTGGATTTGTTTCCATCCGACTGTCATCTTGAGATACCTTATATTGAGATCTAGTCCATAGATACTAGTCATTTATTTATATATGATTCTGTGGATGAGATTCAGTTATGCTCTGAGATATATATAGTTTTACCACTTGTGAATTATAGTTCATAATACAGCGTACGCATGTGTTATGGTTTCCATATATTGGAGTTGCCATATACATGCGGCTGGCATGCTTACCTGTCCTAGTCCAATATATTTTGGGACTGGGGCGTGACATCATATGAAGCAGAACTTGGCACTCCATCGTTTGTTCATCCACCAGATACTCCGACAGCTGTACGATGGGCCCCGGAGTATCCAGACTTAGAGTATGATGCTAGTGGTCGTTATATCCCCCGACCGGGTGGTCCTCTAACACAACCAGAGAGACCGGAGGAGTAGTTCAGAAAGGAGCTTTGGCCCACGACCAAAGAGTTGTAAGTAAATTTATATGTTTCATATGATGTAGTTAAATTAATAGGTTTTATTTATTTATTCAACTAAATAATTTGTTATTATTTTTTTGTAAGTTTTTTCCCTATAGTGCTACTCCAGCACTTAGGGAAATTATTAGGAGGAACTACCACGGCCCCTACCTTAGATTCTCCGATGTGCCGCCTGACATGCAATATATATGGCTTGACCAGATGAAGGTATATGTGATCTTTTCTGTTATTCTATTTATTAATTATTTTTTAATCTATTTATGTTAATTATTAATTGAGTTTTTATGTCAGAAAACCTACTGGTGGCCCGAGCATCGCGATACGGAGATCAAGAAGACATCGCGACGCCTGTAGTAAGAAGATGCGGGATGCGAAGGATGATTTGCAAAAAAAATAAATGCTAAAAAAGGCAAAAACCCTGGTTCCATGATAATTTTTGGGAGAAGATGCAGGAGGATCTCGTTACTCCTGAGTTTAAGAAGAGGTCCGAGTAAGGGAAGAAGGCACGATCTCATAGGAGTCTACATATTGGTGGATCGATCACCATCGCTATGCACCATGGAACCTGGTAAGATAACGCAAAGTACTTAAATATTTTTATTATATAGTTAAATAACATAAATTATCAAGCTAATATTTTTTTTTAATATTTTGTACACAAGCGGAGAAGCTGGTGAAGGAGGGGGAGAGATCCCTTTAGTTTCAGTTTTGCCGATATTTTTTAGTATATGCACAAGAGGAGGAAGAACGGGAGCTACGTGGACGAGAAGGCCAATAAGACTGTTGTAAGTATTTTAATTTATACCATAAGTTAGAATATTATGAGTTATTAGAATTTATATTACAAGTTAGAAGTCCTTTAAAAAATTTAGCACGGGTCATTGGATAGGCAGCGTTGCAGTCTCTGCAGACTGAAAGGGCCTCTCGGGCCACTCATGATGGGGTAGAATAGAGTATCGCTGAGTCTTCGCCCACCACAAAGTCCTCTTCCATGGCCGCTCGATTGAACGACCTTTCTGTATAAGCCGCTGATTGAAGAGGGAAATGTGGACGCGTCTACGACACCGGCTCCTTGGCGTCGCAGATATCGGTAAACTCGAGACCTCCACCGCCGGCGTCTTCTGCTGCGGCGCAACCTGATAGGATATAGAAACTTGTTATGATGCTGACCATATTGCAGGCCACAATAGTGGTATGCAGGAGTCGATCAACAGCTTGATAAGACCTCTACTACCGGCGTCCTCTGCTCCTTCCACTGCTGCTTCTGGCCCTATTCTGTCTGCTAACGCAGTGATGAGACTCCTAAATTTATTGCCGTTGAAGGTGTTAGGTTCACTACTATCTGAATTAGTGAATAAAATTCCTTCGGATGTTCTCGAACATTTGTGTGACTAGGGAACACCGCCAGCTCGGTAATTTTCTTTATATTTGATATTTATTTGTGTTCTAGTAAACGCGGACTTGTGGATATTATTTATTTGTGTTGTCGTGGTCGTGGACTTGTGGATGTTGTTCATATATTTTGATTATTTTATTTGGACTTGTGGTCGTGGACATATGGATGTTGTTCATTTATGCGATTGATTTTATTATGTTAATTAAATATCTTTTTTGAACTATGTCTCGTGTGTGCTTCTAGCGTGCGTTTGTACCGTTGAAGGTCCGATTGGACGGAAGCGGGTTGCGCTGGGTGGTTGATATAATTATAGTGCTTAACAGGTTTTATAGAAACCAAACATGTTAGGATATCTGTATTTAAAAGTTTTTTTACAGTTATATGCACATTAACGATGGACATACGTACGTCAACTTAGCGGCTACCTACGATGTACTTGCGACACTCTAGGGATGAATACAACCGTCGTCTAGTAAATTTCTATTCTTGGGCGACGGATTACTGATACACGTCGACGGATAGGCGACTTCTGCCCGACAGTAAGTAATGTCGTTATTCCGTCACCAACTTGAGTATCAAACTATTTTGATTATCAAGAACATAAATAATGTCACTATAACGTCGCTAAACCGACGCAATTTTTGACGCAAATCCATCTCTATCCATACGTCAATATAAACTAAATTACTATCATATATACGTCGCTAAAGAGCCGCTTAATAAATCCGTCGCTGAAATATCACATAGACGTCAACTAAATCGAAGTCACAATTATGCCAGTTTATGTCAAAAATTTGACTGATTGGCGACAAAATCTTTTAGCAACGTGGTGTTTATCGCTAGGTGTTTTTGTCTAAATACCGTCGCTGGATAGTCGCTAATAGTGAATAGCCACATTTTGTCGATGGAAAATGATCGTCGCTGTTCCTCTGTATTTTAGTAGTGCGATACTTGTACTGCTTAATGAGAATATGGGATTCCAAATATTTAGCGATGCCTCAGGCCAAGGCTTTGGATATGTGCTTATGCAAGAAAATAAGGTGATAGCTTTTGCTTTAAGACAATTGAAGCTGCATGAGCGTAACTATCCGACACATGATCTAAAACTTGCGGCGATCGTGTTTGCACTCAAGTTGTGGCGACACTAACTTTATGGTGCAGCTTGCCAAAATTTTACTGATCACCAGAGCCTCAAGTATCTTTTCACTCAGTCGGACCTAAACCTATGACAAAGTCGTTGGCTAGAACTGATCAAAGACTACAACTTGTTGATCAAGTACACTCTAAGCAAAGGAAATATTGTAGCAGACGCGCTGAGTCGAGTATTTGCGGGATCTCTATCTGTCAACCAAGGCTACAAAAAGAATTGGAGAGTATGGGCATTGAGTTGGGAATTCGATATCGAGGTGGATCGATTGGGGGATCACTAGCTCAGTTACTCCTTGAACCGAACCTGAGAGAAAAGGTCAAGTCCACTTCGACGAACAACCCATTCTTGTTGAAGAGGCACAAGAAGATTTTAGCAGGAAAGATGATCTACTTTGTAGTGGATGAAAGCGGAACATTGTGGGTAAGAGGAAGACTATGCGTGCCCAACAATGAAGAACTCAGAAAGGAGATCATCACCGATACTCGCTATGCGGCCTATGTATCAAATCCAGGAAGTACGAAGATGTATCAGGACCTCTGTACGATCTTCTGGTGGCATGGCATGAAGAAAATTTTGGTGCTCTTCGTGTCATAATGCTTGTCTTGTCAGAGAGTAAAGGTCGAGCACCAGAGACCGGGCTGAGAGATGCTATCCCGGAGTAGAAATGGGACCATATCACAATGGACTTTATTGTTGGCTTGCCAAAGACAACGGAGAAACGACGTCGTCTGGGTCTTCGCCGATCGATTAACTAAGTCAGCGTACTTTATTTTTATCAAAGTTACTTGGAGAATCGATCGTTTGGCTCGGATATATCTTGATGAGATAGTTCGGCAACGCACAAGTAGAGTCTTAAAGATCTCATATTTCTCTCCTCCAATTCACTAACTTGTTAGTGAAATTACTTTCGATTACCTTCCTTCTTCCAAGTCTTCACTCTTAATAATCTGATTCGTTTGTGTGTTCCGATCACCGATACCGTATTAATAATAACTCAGTCAAGATAGAAAGAAGTAAACTTGTAATACTTATGCTTGTCACACCACTTCATCGTATGATCTTATTGTTGCGTGCTTGTCCATTGTGTATATATCTATCTTATGTTTCAGTTGTAGCTAGAATTTATTCATCTATAACTGTTTTAATGTGTAGTAGATATTTGGCAAAATGATCGCTTGAATAAATAGACCATGACTTCGCAATGTGCTAAGTAGTTATGCTAATTTGATGTCTTAAAATGCTTGTTTGATAACCTAGTATTGAGACATCGTATGGTCACGGACAACTTATACACAAGGATTTCGGTCCCGCGGACGGTTGTCGAGGCACCGGAACCGATTTGATCCGTACGAAACATTTGGATAGTCGTTTGAATCAGTCGGAATGTGCGTGCAGCGGGGCCTGCTACCTGCGTTCCACTCCATCTCCATCCAGAGACTATAAAAATCGTCCAATATTACTTGTGATGCCAGTGACCTTATATATATTTAAACTGTGCAAGCTAACTATGTCTTCTGGGCAGTGAAGGTCATGATATAATTTGTGCAGGTGGTTCAGACGGAAAGGTAAAGTCACCGAACGGTGGCACATTTATTTCACTCATTTTAAATCTGTTGCATGCTATATCTTGAATTAAAACCTAATAAATAAACCACAATGATTAAGTTGGATGCTTCATTGTATGAATATTGTGTCAATTTTGTTAGTTGGGTTAGCTCATCCTTATCGATAATTTTTAAAATACTGACCCCCATTGCAGTAGGTTTTCCTAGCCAAGGCTACGTGGCGAGGAGCTGAGTCTTCTTCTTCCCCAACTAATACATTACTCGTACACTTCGTTCGTGTCTTTTGAAGCTTGTACAAATCATCCCGGAGCTCGTGCGCACTCTTTATGCAACTCTGAGGCATGGTGATAGCATTGTCCGCAGGTCTATTATCTTTTGAATTTCTAGTATAGGATGTAATGTATGGAACGATTGTCTCATTTTGCGTCCATCTTGTAAGCCCGCGTGACACTCCTTAACTTTTGAGTCAAGAGTTTGTAACAAGATGTACATTAACAATAAAGATAACTTTTTTTCGTTGCAATGTGTGTTCTTTAGCTTCCGCACTCTGCTGTTGTGTTTCTATTTGTATTCCATTATGCTAGACCATATACGGATGCGTCTTACGCTCGCACGACATCACGCCCGGAGGACGTATAGCGATTCTGCATAATCAAAAGATGACAGTAGTTCGATTTGACATTGCCTTTTCTTCGTCGCTCTTCTTCTATTATGTTTTTGTTTCCTTTACGGAGTGTTGCTTGGCTTCATTTCTGCACATTCCCCTCTTCCCTGATATCAGCACGACGCCCTCTCGATTTTTATTACTGCCTACCCCCATGTTAGCAAGAACACTAAAAGAATTAGTGATAGTCTCCCTTGTCTCCCCTTCCTCTGCGTACAACACCACCTTCATCCCCTTTCTCCCCGCCTTCTCAATCCACTCACCATTGCTAGAGCTTCCAGCTTTCAATATTTCTTGGGGATTAAGTCTACTGCTGACCGCCTCCGTATTCTTTCCATCCTTGCCAGTCAATATTTGCCCATCTCCATCACTCAAATTGCCTATTTGATGAAGCTCCGATCCTCTTTGTTGAAATTTCACATCTCCTTTACTTAGCTTCTTTGACACATCCTCTGCTACCTCTCTTCTTGCACTATTCGAGTCTTGCCTTTTTGGCTGCATAACATTCACACTTGTGTTATATACAGTGGTATCGATCAGAGGATCATCAGCCTTGTCCCCCACCCGCCCCACCTCTTCTCTGGATATCTCCTCCTTATCTTCTGAACCCTCTGATTTCCCAACGAATCGATCTTCATTGACCTTCTTTTCCTTTGCTGCCATTCCTCTGTTTCCAGCAGAGGCTTCTGTCCCTTTAGTACCATTCTTGCCTTTACTGTCTACTTCTACTAACACATCATCCTCAGGCCCTTCTTTGGCCATCATCTTGCCTTTCCTGCTTTTTTTCCTTCTCTTGATGCATCTTGCAAGATATCGAAGAGCGAATCTCAATAGCACTATCAGAGCTGCCACATCTTCCGCGAAAAAAGAAACGGTCCGAGAACCTTGAAATATCGAAGGTTTACGCGAGTGGATGACCGGAATCAACTCCGCCAGAGGGTAGGGTAGAAGAAGGGGAGGACCCAAAAGAGGGTCAAAATGGAGAATGGAGATCGAGGGGAAGAGCCGCCTTGATGGAGCGGTCAGCGCCGCCCCGATCAGAGGGAAGAAAATGGGGCCGGAGAGCGAGCACACTAGGCGGCTAGGACGAAAAAAAAAATATGACTGCAATATATATATATATATATATATATATATATATATATATATATTCTAAAACTATCAAATCCGATCATAAAGTTGGCAATTTAATTGTTCGTTTTCGAACAGCACCTTTGCGCTTAGTTTAATTTCTGTAGACCCAACCGTCGAATCGACTTTTTTCTTCTTCCAGTTCATAACATGTATAACAAAATTTATATATCTACTTTTTGACCCAAAAATTATTTTATTTGTTAGATCATTCTTTTGTCCAAAGTTGGTTATTCGCAAAATTTAAAAACTTTTCAATTTTGAATCCCAAAACGATGTTTTGGAATTTCGATTTCTGAATCATGATTTCATTAAGACGTCAAAAAAAAAAAAATGTTGCACCAATTTTATATTTTGTCAACGATGGAAATTGTTCGTCTCTAAGGCGTTAGATACATTCTGATGTCTTAGCGATGGACTAGCTATGAAAATATGGATATGTATTTCATATACAAATTTTTGTCACCAGTCCGCCGCTATACAACAATTGTTCTTGTTATGTTGTTGCCGTCGATTGCTATTTGACTATATTTTTGTAGTGTTAGTTTAAATTGTAATTATATTTCATTCGAAACACCATTTACTCCATTTGGTGTTGAATGTAATGGAGGTACCATACAACAACAACACTAGCAAAGTTTTACTTTTATATTTTGAAACAACAATAGAAAAAGTACAATGCATGAAATCACACAACAATACCAACAAGGGTGCTCCACAGAAGGGTACATAACGAAAACTCGCACTTCTCATCTCCTACGAATGATGATTTATAAATTTATTTATTCAATTATTTTAGATTTGAATTTGAGTTGCTGAAAAACATTTTCTTAAGCATTAATTAATTAACTACAGAACATATCTTCCTAATCTCTCCCTGTTTTCCCTCAAGAACACCCAGTCTTCCCAGTTTCACCAAAGCATCTGCGAACTTCCTAAGAAACACAGCATTGTCCTTTCTGAGACTGGCAACAATCGAAGCAGTAGAATTATCCAACGCCAATGCCTGATCTATTTTCAGTACCCCTCTACGCTTACCTATCTGTTGGTAGAACTTGTTGTCAACCAAAAATTCAGTTCCCTGGTCCAGTGCTGCATTTCTCGGTTGATCTCTCGAACTGCAAATCTCGCTAAGCTTAGACCTCAGGTTGGAGTCCATGGCCGGGTCGGGTTGCTCACCGGAAAGCCGGTCCCGGAAGAAGCCGCAATTGGCTCGACCGACCGTGTGTCCGCCCAGGAGGACGACCATGTCCTCCGCAGTCAATCCCTTGGCCTTGAACTGCCGGAGAGATTCGCCGACGGTGATCGTGGAAGGTGGCAGGCCGTTGGCGTCGTCGATTCTCGACTCGCGCGTGTCCCTCCTGCCCGTGGGCACTGCGTACCGCGGGCCTCCGGCGAGCGCGACGGAGTCTCTTGCAGCTAACGCTATTACATCGGCACACGAGATGGCGGACGGGCACCTCTCCTCTAGCTTCTTCTTTGTTTTGTCAATTAGGTCGTACCCACGCACGCCGAAGTTTATGCCGGCGTCCTTCTCGGCATCGGTGTTCTTCGTTGAGTCGATTAGGATTGATGCATCACATCCCTGAAAGAATATGAAGAAATGAGAGGGATGCCGTGCCATCCATAGACTTGAGCACTTTTTCCCTCAAAAACATTTGAGGGGCCAGTGTCAGTGTTCGGCCGGGTCTGACAAAAAATTGGTTCGGTCTGACTTGAGTCGAATTTTTTAAAGAACCGATCATTTTTTTTTTTTCTGAACAGAGTTTAGCCTGGTGAACCGGCCGAACCGGTTCACGATTAAACCGGCATATTCTGGTTTAAAAAAAAAACTCAAATTTTTTTTCCACATAAAATTCGGATCGTCTGGTACTTGGTTTGGTTTCCAGAGGCCTTATAGTTGCAAAATCAAACAAAATCATATATACTCCGAACCAAATCAAACCAAACCAAAAAGTAAATGTAGATATCTTACATAATTTGGTTCTCGTAAATGGTCTATTTGAACTCCGGTTGAATCCCGATCCGACCTATATCAAAGATTTTCGGTTCAATCAAGGGTCCGGTTTTTAAAACATTGGCCAGTATATATTAAGTAGACGCATGCATATTAGTTAGGGTTATTTAGTTTTAGGATTTGCATAATATTCAAAATTTACGATTAAATTTTCATATTGTCTAGGAGAGGGTTTAGGTCGCATCAGGACGATTATCTTCGACTGGTCATTAGATCTCGTTTAGGTCTCCTTAATATTGAAAGTTTGTGTTTTAGTTTTAGGGTTCGAAATCTTTTGTGACAATGTGACCATTGGAGAACTAAACACAAATTTCTAATAGTACACTAGATCCTAAAACTAAATAATCGTACTAGTTAATGACAATGTGATCATCCGTACCGTGACGAAGCAATCATGGAAGAACAAGCGTAGAACCGCAGCTGTGACGGTGCGATCCGCTTGAAAGCTCTCACGCACAACATTCTTGATGATGGATTCAGCCTGCGGGCAAGTGGAGTTGTAGAAGCCAACTCTAAGATCAGCTGAGGCTGCAGAAATGAGGAGGAGAAACAATAGAATCCTCATTTTTTTCAGACAAAAAATAACCGTTGGTGTTCAAGTTACTGAGATGGCTCTCTCCATAGTACTTGGAGCCTCTTAAATAGTGGTCTGTAATAGAGTTCCGGTTCTATCGAGCTACTAGCCGTATGTAGTAAAATAAAGATTAAAATTTGTGATCACTGAATATTATGCAACTCTACAGCCATTTAGTTGACTTGTACACAAAGTGGCAGCTCCCTCCAAGCGTTTCAGGCCAGAGGGAAGCAAACAACAGGTACACGGATCGGTTTGTCTACAGCTTTTGGTGGTGATCGATGATACATAACACCCGATGGACCACAAGTTGACTTAAGCATGTAGATACGTACCAACAAAAAGAGATTAGACATTTCTGTTTTTATAATATTGTCTATCCGCTTAAAAGATTAGGATCTGTATATAGCTGGACTATAATGCTCCCAAACTAGAAAGTATCTGTGAGAGAATCGAACAAAACGTACAAACAAAAAATATCAAACACAAATCGCAGACACTGAAATTTTTACGTGAAAAATTCAGATAAAAAAAACCACGGAACGATCGGAGTCCAACCCTGAAGAACCCCCACTAATGGAATAAAGAGAATACACCCTCTACAAGCTCCTCCCGATCCAACACGAATCATCACAACACTTAGGAACAGAAAATAGATTACAACCACGAAGATAGAAGACAACGAGAAATAGCCGAAATTGATGTCCTTCTCCAAAACGGCCTCCAATCATTCTTTCTCTTTCCCAAAGTTGTAATGGCACTCTTGCCTTCTTTTTCTCTCCTTATTGCATGTGTTAGGGTTAGAAAAAATCTAACTTATACTCCCCAATCCCGCAACCAATCTGGACCGTAGGATACGATACAACGGTTCGCCAATCGAACTATGAGCGAATTCGGTCCGAGTCGGTGTTTGCGAGGAAATGAAACAGCAACACCAAGAGAGGTTCTAGAACACTCGGACCGAGGGAACCGAGTTCAGACCGAACTCGGTAGGCCTCTTTCCAGTTGCCCACTTTAGCCCCCTTCGCTGCTTCCGAGCTTCTCCGACTTCTCTAATGGCCCTCGTCGCCTCCCCGAACTTTTCTGCGCTGTAGCTCCATCACGCTGCGCTCTGTCGACGCTCTAAGATCAGTAACATCACGCTCCATCCTCTCGGTCATATCCCTGAGATCAATGATGTTGCGTTAGAGCGTATCAAATCGTGCGATAAGCGTCACATCAACTCATCTGCGGCTGAGACAGTGGCTGCTTCTCCATCCTTCACAGCAACTCGTCACGGAGAGACGTAATCTAACGGTCAACGGTCTCCTGGACTCGGAAAGACGTCTGTGAGGGTTGTGGGGAATGCGCACTTGCAGAGGAGGCCCTAGAGGACTGCGTCGCAACAAGGGCGCCATAGGATCCCGTACTGTAGTACGTACCCCTCTATAGACCAACATCGGCGGTCACCCAAAGCTCATTGTAACCACCCTAGAATTTTTAATTAAAATTAAAATATAAAATACTAGGTTTCGTACTTATGGCAGTACATGAGAATGTCTACAAGTACATTAATATATTAGAAGCTAATTTTTTTGAAAATAAACAGAATAAAAATAAAATAATAATTGTTTTATAAAAATAATGGTAATAATAATAATAGTAATAATAATAATAATAATGTTAATAATAAATAATATAATAAAATATAATTATTTTATAGTTAAGAATAATATATATATAAATTAGTAGAAAAGAATGGAAAAGAAAAGAAAGGAAAAAGAAAAAGAAAAATAAAAATAAATACACTAAGTAACACACAAAATACCTAAAAGGAATAAGAAAAGGAATAACAACTAAAAGATCCATCAGCTAATAAAGTAGTCACAGGTACTCAGAGGGTAAGACCTCCTCAACAAAGAATGATGCATCAGGCCCGGGTCCGTACTCTTGCGGATAATCCTGATCGTCTATAACTGAAAAGGGACCAGGTACTCAGAGGGACGTAACAAGATACAGAAAAAAGTATGCCATAATATACTGAAAGTAAACATCCAACATGGTCGCCTAACTAGTCATTGTGATATGCAATTTAAGAACAACTTTCTCGCATATGGACTATCTAGATAAATAATGGGATTGGCTTAATTTCCCCTGGAAATCAGTGGCCTACAAAGCATAACGTCTTTCGATCGTCAGAGGCCGCATGTAAATAATATATAAGGGTCATCTGACTACGCATCTCCGGCGGAGCGTGCGGTTTACAAAAAAAAAAGTGTAAAGTAGCCACATACACTTACTCATTATTCTTCCCACCCAATGCTACTAACGTGTCACATCCATCACACGTAAACACCTCTAGTAACTGCTAAGTCTACTAAACATGGTATTTTTATTAGCAGTTATTCCTTATCCATCGTACGACCTTTACGTACAGATGGCCAACCTAATACACAAGTTCATGTCCTACACGATACTCACCACTCGTGTAACAAATGTGTCACGGCTAAATGAAACATAATGATGCCTCAACTCATGGGGTAGTCTCGTAAAACTTGGTCAACATGCATAATATAAATAAAAATAAAAGATGACGCAACTGTCGCTGCACCCAAATCTTTCTTGGACGCACAATTTTATATATCAAAATAAATAAAAATAAATAACTAAAAATAAATATACAACAATTGAATATAACTAAACAGTACTATGGCAAGGTATACTTACCTGACAAGCAATCAGTGGAGTATGGATGTCCACACAACATGCACAAGAAATCAGAAACTATGGCCCCTGAACGAACATCTCCGGATGCTGAAATAAATATCATCAACGTCTCTGGAATCAGCGAGATAGTCAGAAAAGTCTATTGTTTCATCCATTTTGTAAACAGGGGTAAAACGGTAATTTTGGACCATAATGGGATCCACATATGGGCCACTTTGCACCGAAATGTGTGACAGGGGTAAAGATCTCTAAATTAAAAAAATTATAGGTCAAACAAAACTTAAATGATGGTACAGTTTTGGATTCTGGTGAGCCTATCTCAAAATCGCTCGTCAAGTCAAAACGTAGGGCCCAAGAAACGGTGGTTTGGTCAATTGTCTCAGAATCGCATGGAACTTTGGTCACACGACCAGTTTATACAACGAATCCAATGGCACAAGTTTTGTCATGTTCCGATGAGCGTGTTACAACTAATGGAGAAATTTATAAAATATCGATATAGAAAACTTTTTACGATACGGGTTGATTTTGACGTGCACACACATCCAAATCAACTCCTGCGAAAGCCTGCACGTCAGAGTATACCATATGCTCTTTTGGGTGCAACTGGTACATGACGTGATGGTACGGTTTGTTGGGACGCACTCCGTATCAAAAGTTTCTAAGTTTTTGAAAAGCTATTTTTTGTGATTTTAAATCAAAAAATTTAGCACAGAATTAATGATCAAAAATATACAAATATTAGGTTGTTGTGGTCCTGGTTATATAGACTAGTTATCAGAAAAATAAAATCACATTAAAGTGTGTTCGATTGGATGAAAATCGTCTTCCAAAATAGCATGTTGGTTTCAAAAACTGTCAATTCACATATATCTAAAATAATAGGTTTTTTCGAAAGTTTTGGATAAATTTATATCAAAAATAGGGTGGTTCGAATAATACTACTTGAAGGTGTTCATGTTGTGGTTAAATCTAAACTATCTGGATCCAAATTTGGTCACGTATGTAGAAAAAAATTTAACAGAAAAGATGGGTACCTGGATTCAGTTTCAGAAGGCCGATTGGGTCGCGGGTGCGGCGGCGGCATCGCAGTGGTGTCCCACAATGGAGTAGGGGTCGAGAACGGTCGCAGGGGTGCTGGGTTGAGAATCGAGAGGAGTGGATAAATTTAGGGTTAGGGTTTTGATTCATATGCATATATATGTATAACCGGTAGAAGGGGGGTTGTCCGCGGGTTTGGGTAGCTAGGGTCGGGTTTTGCTGTACGTGGAAGGGGTAGTTTGCTAGGATTAGGTATTTTTGTGTGCTACTTAGTGTATTTATTATTGTTTTTTCCTTTCTTTTCTACTAATTTATGTATATATTTTTCTTAACTAAAAAATAATTATTTTATTTTATTTTATTTTATTTATTATTAACATTATTATTATTATTACCTTTATTTTTATAAAAAATTGTTATTATTTTTATTCTATTTATTTTCAAAAATTTTAGCTTCTAATATATTAATGTAATAGTAGACATCCTCATGTACTGCCATAAGTACGAAACATAGTATTTTATATTTTAACTATCAATTAAAAATTCTAGGGTGGTTACAACGAGCTTTGGGTGACCGTCGTTGTTGGTCTCTAGAAGGGTACGTACTACCGTATGGGATCCTATGGCGCCCTTGTTGCGACGCAGTCCTCTAAGGCCTCCTCTGAAAATGCGCATTCCCCACAGCCCTCACAGGCGTCTTTCCGAGTCTAGGAGATCGTTGACCGTCAGATTATGTCTCTCTATGACGAGTTGCTGCGAAGGATGGAGGAGCAGCCACTATCTCAGCTACAGACGAGTTGATGTGATGCTCATCGCATGATTTGATTCGCTCTAGCACAACATCATGGAACTCAGGGATATGACCGAGAGGACGGAGCATGGCATTACTGATCTTAGAGCGTCGACATAGCGCAGCGTGATAGAGCTATAGGCATCACAATTGTCCATGGGCGAGAGGATGACGATGATGCAGGATTCAATGGCTGATAGCAGTACCAGGCTGTTATCTACCATGGATTCATACAACCATCGACTAGCAGCATTGGAGAAGATACGTCCTTCTGGTGCGCCTTCATCGACACCGACTCCACCGACGTCACTGCCTTCTTTATCGACATCAGTATCAATTTTAATGGAGCAGTATGTGTTCTTCTTATCCCTGGTGTGCGCCGGTACTCGTCCTCCTCCAAATCCGCAATAGTCCTAGTTAGGATAGTTTACTGGTTGTTCGTGTTTGACCCATAATATTGGGTCATTTATGAATATTGTACATTCATTGAGGCTTTCAGACTTTATTTCTTGCACTCAGTTATGTGGATATTTATTGCATTCATTATGACGGGATTTTCTTGAGACTCGGATTATAATTCCAATGTGTCATTTTATTCAAATTTTACTTTATTATTCATATTAAATGTATGTGAATTTACCGGTGTTGAGTGTTCTATCGAAGGGTTCGACGAACCCAAAAAATTCAACGGAGGGTTGCTCCAGGTCTATATATATAAATTCTGAAATCATAAAGTGCAGGAAGATTAGTTTGGAAACCATTTTATATTCTATTTTTTTATTTTTTCAATAGAAATTTAGCGACGTTTAGCGACTATTAGCGATGTTTAGCGATGCAATTAAACATCACAGATATTTGCTGACGTCATACTGTTTAGCAACGTTCAGCGACTCCGGACATGTCGCTAAACGTCGCTACTTTAAAAAAATAGTACTGACTCTTTTCGACAAGTTTAACGACTTTTTATGACTCCATTAAACGTCGTCAAACGTCGCTGATTTCATAAAATAGTACCGACTCTTATCAACACTTTATACGTCGCTAAAATTGCGACAACACGTCAATAAACGTCGCTAAAACTACGACGCAATAATGTCGCTAAACTATGTTGCTATTGCAACGTTTAACGACGCTTTTGTTGTCAGCGACTTAATAAAATGCAACTAACCTTAAACTTCGCTAATGACATCGCTAATGTTAATTAGCGACGTTTTTCCCTAATTTAGCGATATTTTTAAGCGTCGCTAATTTGACTTATTTTGGTAGTGGATCCCCAGTATCATTGGATACGGGATGTGGTTGAAGCACGTAACGCTTGAGAAGGTTCATACAGATGACAACGGAGCAGACTTGTTCAAAAAGATTCTTCCAAGAAAAAGTTTGAGTACTGTAAGCGGATCGTCGGGATGACGACCCCCTCCACATAGTTTTGAAGGGGGAGATTTGTTGGTGTGGGTGAGATTTTCAATCTATGTGAAGAATACCCCAGAGTGCGACGAGCGTCATATGTGTGTCAGAGAAGTTCTGGGAGGCGACGAGGGCCATTCGAGAAGTCGTAGAAGCTCGGGAGCTGCGAAGAGAGCTAAAGGAGGCTGTTGGAAAGAGGCCTACCGAGTTCGGTCCAAACTCGGTTCCCTCGGTCCGGGCGTTCCAGTAGTTGTTGTTTTATTTACTCGCAAAAACAGACTCGGACCGAATTCAATCAGAGTTCGGTCGGGGGGCTGATAAATTTTTTTGAGGTATTTTATACACCGTTGGATCGTATCCTACGGTCCAGATTGGTTGCAGAATTGGGGAGTATAAGTTAGGTTTTTTCTAACCCTAACACATGCAATAAGGAGAGAAAAAGAAGGCAAGAGTGCCAATATAACTTTGGGAAGAAGAAAAAAGGATTGGAGGCCGTTTTAGAGAAGGAGATCAATTTCAGGTATTTCTCGTTGTCTTCTATCTTCGTGGTTGTAATCTATTTTCTGTTCCTAATTGTTGTGGGGATTCGTGTTGGATCGGAAGGAGCTTGTAGATGTTGTATTCTCTTTATTCTATTAGTGGAGGTTCTTCAGGGTTGGACTCCGATCGTCCCGTGGTTTGTGTGTTACTTAGTGTATTTATTATTATTTTTCTTTTTCTTTTTCCTTTCTTTTCTTTTCCATTCTTTTCTACTAATTTATATATATATTATTCTTAACTACAAAATAATTGTATTATTTTTTATTTATTATTAACATTATTATTATTACCGTTATTTTTATAAAACAATTATTATTTTATTTTTATTCTGTTTATTTCCAAAAAATTAGCTTCTAATATATTAATGTACTAGTATACATCCTCATGTACTGCCATAAGTACGAAACCTAGTATTTTATATTTTAATTATGCCAATCCCATTATTTAGCCAGATAGTCCATACGCGAAAAAGTTGTTCTTAAATTGCATATCACATAGACTAGTTAGGCGACCATGTTGGATGTTTACTTTCAGTATATTATGGCATGTTATTTTCTGTATCTTATTACGTTCCTCTGAGTACCTGGTCCCTTTCTAGGTATAGACGATCAGTATTATCCAAAGGAGTACGGACCCGGGCCTGACGCATTATTCTCTATTGAGGAGGTCTTATCCTCTGAGTACCTGTGACTACTTCATTCGCTGATGTATCTTTTAGTTGTTATTCCTTTTCTTATTTGATATTTTTATTTCAGATTGGATTTTTGATCTCCTCTATCATTTTAGTTGATATAGTCGTTTGGTAGTGGATTTGTCTCCACCCGACTATTATTCTTTTACTACTTCGTAGTTGGGACTTTTAGTTATTTATTTGGTACTTCCTTACTTGTGTCTGTGGATGAGATATAGTTGCCTGTGACTTGTGTTGACAATATATGTTCCACTTGTAAATTATTTATTCATATTACAACGTACGTGTGTGTTATAATTTTTCCAACATATTGGAGTTGTCATATACATATGGCTGGCATGCTATGTATTTCTAGTACTACATATTTTAGAACTAGGACGAGACATATTTTTGTGGTGGCAAATGCAGGTCAAGAGTATATTATCTCAGTTACGTTATTATACCGAGCAAGCCTGCAAATAGGATTAGAGTATAGGATCTCATCCACTTATTTAATCACCTCATTTGAATTCAAATTTTATACTCTTTTTGACTGCTTGAATTGCATCTACCTTAAACTTATTCTAATGTTGACCTTTTCTTTGTGTCCAGCAAGATGAATCCTTCTAACGGGCATGTTGCTTCCCTCGCCATCACAACAGGTAACTTGGCAACTCAGGAGGAATATATAATTTTGCCTTCATCGACGATGTCCTAGACTACACTACTCCAGCCGGGACAATCATCGCAGGCATGCCTGACACCCCATCAGTTCAGACGGACCCTCAGACTCTAGTACCTTCGGTGGGGGCATCAGCCACAACAGACTAAAATTTTCCAAGGTGGGAGTATGCTACCACCGCCACCCCAGTTTTTGCTTCAGTTCACCTCGCAGACACCTTTCGTGCTACCTTCGTAGTTTCCGCAGCCTGACGGAAATGTTACCTCGACCCAGTTCATGTAGGCTATGCTGCTGGTTTAGTAGCAGCAGAATGAGCTGTTGAGACAAGATATTATAGCTGCAATGAATATGCCACCAGCCCCTGTACCAGCACTAGCCCGACGATACGACCTTATGAGGACAATGTCAAGGGTTTCACTCAGATGAACCCAAAGTACTTCAGAGGTACGGAGACACCGTTGGAGGTCTCTGAGTGGCTCATCAGCACTGAGAAGTTACTGAAGGCAACGCAATTACTATTGGACATATGGATGACAGCAGTAGACCTTCTACTTGATGATAACACCTACCACTGGTGGAAGGCCGAGCAAAGGCAATATGGCTCCGACCAGACGTGGGAGGAGTTCTGTGAACTCTTTAAAGAGAGATTTTTCCCCACCAATATTCGAGATGTTCTCTACAACCAGTTCCTTCATCTCAAACATGGGAGTATGATAGTAGATCAATACGACACAGAATTCAGCAGACTGAGTCTCTTTGGCGAGATGTTGATTCCTACAGAGTTGGAGAGAGCCAAGAGATTCTATAATGGGTTATTACCGGATATTAGGAGATTCACTAATACACAATCGAGAATATCCCAGGCGACTATTTTGAAAGAAGCAAGAAGTCATGAGCTCCTTCTGAAAGAGATATATCAGATGTAGATATGTCCTGTACCAACAACACCAGTTAAAGTATCTCAGGGAAGACCCATCATACGCCCTTTGGCACATCAGTAATCCTAACAACGGAAAGCAGAACTGTACTAGACTTATGAGAAGCCTATCTGTAATTACTGTGGGAAGTGCGGACACATTATGAGAGATTGCCGGCTTCGCTTAGGGTAGTGTATGAGATATGGTTCTGGGCAGCATATGTGTAATCCCCCTGATTTTCAAAATTTATAAATTTGGATTTTTCTGAATTTTCTGGAATTTTCTTGGATTTTTCTGTAATTAAATTCAGGTATTTTAAATATTAAAGGATTTTTAAATGTTATTAAATAATACTAAAATATTATGAAAATAATATTTTATGGTGTAAAATGAAAAACCAGACCTAGGATAATTTTCCGGGAATTTATTGGATCCCGAAAGCATTTTTAAAAGCCGAAAACCTATTTTTAAATGATTAATTAAATAAACCACCAATAGACCGGGCTGAACCGGGTTCAAACCGGCCTGGACCGGCCTGAACCCGGTCCAGCTGAACCGACTGAACCGGACCGCCCTAACGGGTCGGGCCGGGTCAGCCCAACCCGCACCCGTCCACCCGCGAACCCGCCAGCCCCTTTCTCTCTTCCCCGACCCCTCGTTTCCCTGCCTCCGGCCGGCTACCGGCCGCCTGTTCGCCTCCCCGTCGACCCGCCTCCTGTAACGGCCGGCTCCGCCTCTTCCCCTTCTGGCAACCCCCGCCTCTTCCTCTTCAGCTCCCGGCCAACCGTTGGCCGTCCCTCTCCTGTTTCCCCTCTATATAAACTCCCCGGCCACCGAATTTCCTCCCCTCCTCCGTCTTCTCCAGCGAGCTCCACCTCCACGCCTCCGTCAGCCTCGAGCGCCGCCAGGCCAACCTCTCCCTGTAGCTCCCAGTCGACACTCGCCAAGCCCGGCCGCCCTCGCCCTTGACCTCCCCAACCATCGAGCCCAGCCGTCGACTCCAGCAGCTTTCCGACGACTCCGGCGACCCGACGAGCTGAGCCGCCTCCGCCAGAGCGCTGACCCTCCTCCGGTGAATCTCCGGCCAAGCGCAGCCCCCTCTGGTGGTCGAAGCACAGTAAACCCTAGCCCTAAGTCCCTGGCGTGTCGGACACGGCCAGACACAGGGTTCTCAGACAGGACACAGCCCTAACTCGAGATACGAGGACACGAGGATTCTCAGTTTTCAAGCCCAGTTCAGGTATCCGTAACTTTTTACTCGTAGCTCGGAATTTAATTCCGTAAATTGTATTGCGTAGCCTGTATGACCTTCTCGGTGCTCGGACAAACCGCTCTGGGCATCGCGTCCTGTGGTGATCGCACACCGCGATCCAAAAACAGGAAAAACTTAGCCATGTTTCACCCCGGAACTGAGTACACCCCGCCAAACGGGACGACTTGGTCGCGTGCGGTCTTCACCGATATGTGCGCGTCATTGATACGGACGTGCGGGATTTTGCAGAAGCTGATTCGGATGTGCGTGCACACCGAAATCAGTGCGTATCCGCGGACATCGCCCCGTATCCGTACTTTCTGGTTCTCGTTGTAACTTAGTGTACACACGTCGGATCGAGATAAAACTTGCGCCATCGGACTCGTAGCAATACGCTGGTCCTGTGGGTCAAGTTTGGTTCGATTCTAAGAACGTTGACAAAATCGTGTGTCGTGGGCCCTACAGGCTCCACCCGACGGGCGATTTTGAGAACGGCTCATCGGAATCCAATTCTGAAAGTTCCGTTGGGTTCGTATCATCGTTCCTGACCTGTTGACACTAAGTTGGACTATTTTTGAGACCTTTGACCCTGACGCATTTTTCGGTGCAAGCGGGCCCACATTTGGACCCTATTTTGACCCGAAACTGCCTTTTTGCCCTTGTCTCCAAATTGGACTCAAGGACAGGCGTTCCTAGCTGATTAATATTTTCTGGATCTAATGGTGATGTTTGTTTCAGCAGCCGGAGTACTACCTGCACATCCAGCTATTGCCAGAGCTACACTTGGAGCTGAAAATCCAAGCAAGTGTACCTTGCCTTAAATGCAGTTTAATGATTCATTTTCTCTAGATTTATTTTCTTGTGATTATTGTACTTGCTCAATCCTAGGGACGTGTGACTTGCTTAGCGTCCGATCATAGTCGGGTGCCAACACCGTACGCGGGGTTGGGCAATGTCATTTAGAGATGGATATCGTGACATTTATATTCTTGTACTTGCCCTATCAAGTACTTATTACCCAGGACACCTGACACAGAGCATGAGACAGGATCTTCCTGAAATATTCAAGGTGATTCTGTGTAGGTTCCAGGATTTATGACTTAGACATTACATTCCTAGACATTATGTTCATAGACATAGTATGACTTACTGCATTAGATATGATCATACGTGACGTGGATATGAGACATCGTGGACATGATATGTATGATTACATTGGGTGGGAAGAGACACACAGGCTACAGGCTGATTATAAATCCATAGTAAACACATAGTAAAATTCATAGTATAGCTGCTACCGGCTCCCAGACACAGAGCTTGTAGTGGTATCAGCCTAAGTTTTAGTGATGCTCTCAACTTGCATTTTACATAGATGGATATATAGTTGACCCTATTGTTTCATTAACTGTTTTACTGCATTTATTTTGGCTTGTGCTTTCTTGTACCTTGCTATGTCCCCTGAGGACCTGGATCCGGATTATGTCCCCAGGATTTGCAGACGAGGTTTATCCAGAGGTCTACGGAACAGGTGCTCTTCACGGAACAGTACCCGTAGCTGAGGACGAGGTGATCGCTGAGGACTTCTCCTGAACCATTGCTTCGCCATGCTCAGTCGTTATTTCCTGTTTAATTAAACTCTTTAATTTATGTTTATGAGATCATTGTACCAGACTTTATATCGGGTTGTTCCCCGAATACTTTGCTGAGACTGGATGTTTAATTTACTTTCCTTATTGCTGTTGATTTTATATTCTTTTCTGTGGATGAGATTAGTTCTGACTTGTTGTTATAGACCTTATATACAGCTTAAGTATGCCCGATGGATCCATTAAATTGGGTTTGTCCATCGGTGCATGCTGCTAGCCATTATCACGCGTCCGGTCCCTCGGTATTTTGGGACTGGGGCGTGACAATATGGCCAGAGATTGTCCGGAGCAGCAGACCTTAGCACTTCCTCAGACGATGCAGACACTAGCACTTCCAGCACCGTGACCAGCTCAGCAGATGATGAGGCCAGGAACACCAGAAGCGGGAGCACCTCGATATCCAACAGGTGGAGGATTTCAGCAAGGACCACCGCTAACTACCCAGGAGGACCAGTTTGCGAGGGCCAGGACACAGGGACCTCCTCGGAGGACCGGGCAGGCTTTTGCTATAGAGATAGATGACACAGAGCAGAAGATTGATGTTATAGCAGGTATTATCCTTGTTGCTACTTTTCCTGCTGTGACATTATTTGATACAGGAGCCACAAACTCGTTCATATCTTCTAGTTTTGTTGCCAAGCACAATATTGCCACTACACTCTTATCTCGTTGTGTTAGAATTCTCACCGGGGAGGAGTTGTACCTGTTAGCCATGTTTGTAGATCTTGTTCTGTAGTGATTCATGGTAGAGAGATAAAGGTTCAACTCTTAGTCTTTCCTATGTCATTCTGTAGTGATTCGTGGCAGAGAGATGATTGCATATATAGAGTAATATTGTATAATATTGTGCTTGGCAACAAAACTAGACAAGGGTGTAGTGGCAATATTGTAACACGGCTAACGGGTATTACCCTTATTGTAACAAGGGTGTAGAATTCTCACAAGGGTGCTTGGCAACAAAACTTGACTCTTAGTCTCACCGGGGGAGATTGATGTTATAGCAGGTATTACCCTTGTTGCTACTTTTTCTGCTGTGTCAATATTTAATACGAGAGCCACATACTCGTTCATATCTTCTAGTTTTGTTGCCAAGCACAATATTGCCACTATACCCTTGTCTAGTTGTGTTAGATATTTCCATTCTACTCTGAGATGCTCTCTGATATGCCTGATCACTCCAACCGACTGAGCAATCATATCTGGACCTAGCATCTATCTTTCGCCAATGTCATCCTAAGCTAACGGTGATATGTATCTCCTACCATACAAAGCCTTGAAGGGTGCCATCTGAATGCTCGCCTGAAAGCTATTGTTATAGGAGAAATCTAACAAATGCAAGTTATCCTCCCAAGATCCACCGAAGTCAAGTGTACAAGCTCAAAGCATATCTTTCAATGTCAGAATAGTACGTTCCGACTGTCCGTCTGTCTGTGGATGATAGGCTGAACTAAACTTCAACCTAGTATGCAGACTCTGTTGTAGGCTCTACAAGAAATGAGACATGAACCGCGAATCTCTATCTGAGACTATGCTAACTGGTATAACATGCAATCTAACTATCTGTCTCATGTATATTACGGCTAGCTGCTCTGTAGACTGGCCAACTCTGAAAGAAAGAAAGTGAGTAACATTCGTAAGACGATCCACTATAACCCATATAGCATCTCTGCCAGACGGGGATCTAGGAAGACCGATCACAAAATTTATAGTAATATGGTCCTACTTCCACTCTGGAATCGATAAAGGCTGAAGTAGTCTAACCGGTCTGTAATGCTCAGCCTTGACCTGCTGATAGACTAAACACCGAGAAATAAACCGAGCTATTTTTCACTTCATACCATCCTACCAGAAGTGCTGACGAATATCCGGATACATCTTCGTCCCTCCTAGATGCACTGAGTACTGAGAACCCTGGGCCTCTGACATAATCTTCTGCCGGATATCTCCTCTTGGCACACAAAGTCGGCTACAAAACCTGAAAGTTCCATCCTCATGAATATTCAACTCTGGTCTACGTTCTGACTCACACTCTTCTATAAGCTACTGAAGTCTGACATCACCAGTCTGCTTTGCTCTTATCCTCTAAACTATAGAAGACTGAACCTGCAGACTCGCCATAAAACTGATATCACCAGGTAATACTATCTCGATACCCATCTCCTGTAGATCCTCCAAATATGGCGTTGCTCTATCAAGAAGTAAGCTCATTTTCTCCTGCTCAAGGTATCTACTATGACATTGGCCTTCCATGGATGATACCGAAGGTTAAGATTGTAGTCCGACAATAACTCTAGCCACCTCCTCTGACGCATGTTAAGATCCTTCTATGTGAACACATATCTCAAACTCTTGTGGTCTATGAAAAACTTCACTCGATCACCATATAGTTAATGCCTCCAGAGCTTAAGTACAAATACTACTGCTGCCAACTCAAGATCATGTATTGGATAACTCTTCTCTGAAGGACCGTAGGGCAACTCTAGATGAGGGGTGAATAGAGTACAACAGAATAATCTACCCAATTAAAAATTAAGCAGATTGAAAGCAGTAAATAACAAGCAGTGTATATGCAATATAATAAAGTAAGAGAAAGAGAGAGCAAACGCAAACACCACGATATATACTGGTTTCCCTCTGAGAGGACTAGTCCAGTCCCGAGAACTCAAGCTCAAAGTTTTATCCACTATAATCACCAATAGTGAATCACAAGCTTTGATCCGAAGGCTTGCTGACTTCTTTACACCACGAGATTTGATCTCGCAACTTCACATACTACGAGTTTTAATTCGAAGGCTCCCAACTTCACACAGAATTGGGACTTGATAAACCAAGCGCTTTACAACTCTGTAGACTTCTAGATCGAGACCACACTGGGCACTAGAAGGCTAGAAGTTAATCTTGGATATAAAAAAGTTTAGGATCTAAGGGTTTACTCAATATTGGATAGAAAGATTGAGAATGGTTGAGTGAGTAAAAATGTAAAAATCCAACTCTATTTATAGGTTATTACCAAACCGAGTTCGACCAGAATTTGGTAGAGAATATTTGAATTTTCGAACGTTGGAGGCCAAAAAATTAGGTATATAACTACTAGATGATTTCATACTAAATAGGTGACCGAGTTCAGTACAAATTCAGGGCAAATTCGGTCTGAGTTCGATTGCTAAGTATGGTAGGCTTTGTGAATGAATGTGGACTGATTTGTAGATAGGTTCTTAGATTTATTTGAGTGGACTGGGGTTATGCCAGTGTGACTCGATGTACATAAGTCCTATACTCAAAGAAAATATCAAATTATATTAAAAACCAAGAGCACTGATGAAGCCAAACTTCTAAAATATCTACTGACTTGAAGACGTTTTATCCTTGACAACAGTTGTCCAAAGATAACCCGATCTGGAAATCTGAATACCTTTCAGGGGCTTCACCCCCGAACCCCAATGAGGGGCGCTGCCCCCTCGACCCCCGTCCTTTGACCGAGCAACAGAACCCTCGGGTGCGATGCTCCAGATAAGTCGTAGGCGGTTAGACAAAATCTTCTGGTAAAATGCCGTCTTTGGCTCATCGTCATATAGCATATGTCCATTGCTGATCTTGCTTATTACTTTTTGCAAGTACATGTTAGACGAATAAGAAAATATACAGATGCAAATATTACATATCTGGACAATACTGAGTTTAAGTAGAAGATACTATAGTGATTGATTGATTACCATAATGCTAAACTTAATCGATTAGCCATATTCAAAAACTAACATAAACATTGGGCCAATATTCTCAAGGTCTCGAAGCTTTCGAGATACATAAGTTATCACTCTGCCATGCTACATAAGGACACACCCTAATCCCACTCCTGAAGCATTACAATATACTGAGAACCTACCTGGTCCTATTGAAAGTGTCAGAATATGAGCCAAAATCAAACTCTGCTTGAGCTTCTCAAAATAAGTCTGACAAGTATCTGACCAATCAAAGTGCACATCCTTACACGTCATTCATGTCAAGGGTGCGGAGATCCTTACAAAGTTTACCATAAACTGCCTGTAGTAACCTGCTAGACCCAGAAAACTGTGCACATTTGAAGCTGTACGCGGTACTGGCCAACTCTCAATAGCCTCCACCTTCTTGGGATCCACCTCGACTCCTCCACCAGAAATGATATATCCCAAGAATGAGATACCATCAAGCCAGAACTCACACTTGCTGAAATTTGCATACAACTGCTGCTCTAGAAGAATCTGAAGAACTACGCGAAGATGCTGCTCATGCTCTTCCTTACTCTGACTATAGACCACGATATTATCAATAAATACTATCACAAATTGGTCTAAATAAAGCATGAAGATGTTATTCATAAGAGACATGAATATAGATGGTGCATTGGTCGCTCCAAACAACATAACTAGGAATGCCCAATGACTGTATCTAGATCTGAACGCCGCCTTGGGTATATCCCGCTCTCTGACTCTGATCTGATGATATCCAGACCGCTAATCAATCTTAGAAAATATAGTCGCCCCACTGAGATGATCAAATAATTCAACTATCTTGTGCAAGGAATACTTGTTCTTAATGGTTGTCGTATTTAGTGTTCTATAATCAATAACTAAACGCGATGAACCATCCTTCTTTTTAACAAGAAGTAATGGGGCTCGCCAAGGCGATCCACTAGGTCTAATGAATGACTTGGCTCTCAACTCCTCAATCATCCGGTACAAGATCTCCAACTCAGATGGTGACATCCTGTAAACCCTCTCTGATATTGGCTCTACTCCCGGGATCAAATCAATATAGAACTTCACATCTCTAACTAGTTGTACACCTGGTAGCTCGTCAGGAAATACGTCAGAAAACTCACAAACTATCCTGAAAAACTGTGTCTCCTCGGTCTCCGCCATTATCAATGTGACCTTCGATTAGTCTACTACATCTCCCAAGAATGAGAACTCCTCCTCATCAAGTATACGAAAGATAACCTTACCACTATGTCAATCTATCGTCGTATATTTTGCACTCAACCAATCCATCCTTAGGATGATATCATAATCGCCCATAGGAAACTCTATCAGCCTCGTAAAAAATTCTCTCCCGTACACTATAACTCTACACGAGGGATATACTTTATCTACTCCCACAAGACTGTTACCAGTAAGTATATTCAACGTTACAGGTAAGGACTCGGACTCCAATCCAACTCATATCGCAAAACGTGCAGAATTAAATGAATGTGATGCACCAAAATCAAATAAATCTGATGTTGAATAAAAGTGGACGAGAATGGTACTTGCTACCATCTCTTATGCTGCCAAAGCCTCCTCCATTGATTACAAGAAAGCTTGACCCTGTCCTCTGGGTGCTGGTCCCTCTGCTGCTGACCTCTAGTTCTCTCCTATGCCTGGGCCTATGCATACTACTACAGCCTCTGTTGGAATGCTTGAGCCTGTAGAGGCAAAGGCCACTAAATCTGCGGCTGCACTGGTGCTAGTGCCTTGAACTGTAGCGCTGCTGGCCAAACTACTGACTGGGCCGATGATGATCCAGTCTGGTTCCTCCTAGGACATATCCCAACTATATGGTCTGATGCCCACATACCAAGCATAATTCCTGTGCCCTACGGCACTCTGATACAATATGTCCAGGTTTCCCGCAATGGAAACAACTACGAAAAGAAGAAGAAGATGACTGCCTCTGTCGAAGGAATATCTGGGAAGATTGCTGAGATGATGCTGTCCTCCTTGAGGATCAAATCGTTAGAGCTCAAACTGTTAGAGCTGGTGCTGATGAATGGGATGATGATCCTCCAGAAATGTTGGGCCTCTTCTGACTCCCAACTCGATCGGTAATCCTCTGTGATGTATACTCATACCTCCTAGCTGTCCGCATCACAACGTTAAAGGTCTAAAACTTATGTTGTTCCATCGCCAAGATAATCTCTAAATGGAGTCTCTGCTGGAACCTCATCGCCCTCTCCAACTTGGTCCTTACTAAAGTGGGAGTAAATCGACTAACTCTCGTAAACTCCGCCGCGTAACCATCGACGGTCCTGCTCTCTTGCCTGAGGTTGTTAAACCATTTCTGAAGCTAGTAACGTGCCACCACGTCAAAATACCTCACCTGAAACCTCTCAATAAAAACTGTCCATGGAAACGGTGGTATGAGAGATACCTCATGCGCTTCCCACCAGTCGCAAGCCAAGTCCAACAACTGTATCCTTACTACTGCTACATGCTCTCTAGCCGGAGTCCCTGAAACCTCTAAGATGGTCTCAGTGTACTATTGCCAAGCATCGGACAAAATTGCGTCCACTATGCCATAAAAGTACAGAGGACTTAGACGCCTGAAGCTGGTCGCAGAATTAGGGATCTGATAACCACCTTACTCCAACGCTGTCTGGACCGACTGAGTGTGTACATCACTCTGGTGCTGCTAGATTTTTATAAAATCTCGGAGGACATCCATCAGTGCTCAAGCAACAACCTCTGGCTGCTCGGGCTGAATTAGGTGCACAGGTGCTGCCTGCTGGTCCGATACTGCTAGCCGTATCATAACCCACACCGGATGAAGGACACGAGAATGTGGATACGTCTAGCCTATGCCGCAACATCGGCGGTAGAATACTGTCTAGGTTGTCTATACAATATATCCATCTCACTAAGTATATATATATGTCACGACCCGCACCCAATGTAGGGATGCTAGTCGGGAACAACGTCCAGCCTACGCTGCAGCATCGGCGGTAGAACGCTGTCTTGGTTAACTATACCATCTAAATATCTCACAGGAATATAAAATCTGCCAACAATATCTCAACACAAAACTCAAACACGTTCTAAAGCACGAGAAGATATCAAGGAAGTCTAACATAACTATACATTCAATATAACAAAAAAAAACTCTCAAATATGAGCCGAAAACAAATCCGGTACCAAAGTGCTAAAGAGAACTAACTATGCTACCTAGTGAATCCGACTAAAACTCTTGGCAGTCACTCCAGAACTAGTGGGTCCAAGTCTGCACCATCTATAAGTCGAAGTCCACAGTATGTCGGACACCAATCTCTCGGATCCTCTAAAAAATATTTTCCAGTCAGGAATGGAGCGAAGTACATCTCTAACAGCAGTTCTAAATCAATGATATAAACTATGTAGCAGTAAATAGATATGAATATACAAGATACAATATACATGTATAAGAGATATGCAATAACGAAAATACTAAAAATAAATACAAGAATGAGCAATATGGAATGAACAAGAAATACTAATGACTAAGTGAGTGAGTACCAGCTTTAACATGTGATCGGCTTGGGAACTTGATACAAGATTTATGGCCTGGCTAATCATACGTTCGGTGTATGATTAACACTATACAATAACAAGATACAAGATGGGTATGATCATATATCTACACTACATACTCTCCAACCCCGACTGGTATAGTGGATCCAACCATGGTATGCTATGGCACGAGATTCTCCAAGAAGATAGCGACTCTTTCCGAGAATCAGTGTCTGTACATGTATAAGATAATCAATAAAACAAGGCTTGCACAAGATACACCATACACCAAAGAATAATATCTCATGACAAGATCCGAATATACCAATCCGTGTAACCATCGTGTCAAGAAAACATGGATATCTACACTAGATACAATAAACATAGAGGATATCATAAATGAGAAACTATCAGAGAATGTACTCGCTTGAAGTCCAAAGAATAGTCTCACAGATATCTGATACGGTGCCTCGAAGACCTAAATATGGAATATAACATCAATATAATATTTTGAAAAGAAAATAAGTTAAACTAGTCAACATCTAGGTCAACAAGCCATTTCTAAGTCAAAATAGTCAAACTAGGTCAACTCTAAGTCAAACTGGTCAAACTTGGTCAAACTACATATTTCTAGGTTGCATGAGTCTATCTCAATGATGTTGGGTTCATACACTAAGAATCTAGGTCATACTAGATAATCTAAGAAAACTTAGATACCATATCTCAGGATACGCAAACAATAGATAAATGTAACATATCTATAATAAAGTAATATTAAATATATAAATTCTAATTATAAATGCTAAATGGATACCTTGGTTTCGATCCAACTTGGTATCGCAACACTAAACCTCTATCTTGATACCCAAACCCAATACCTTGGGTATCCTCAATACCTTGGCATTTACCTTGGTATCTCATGGTAAATTCAAAATCCATGAGTATAGCTAATACACATATAAACCTCCAAATACCAACTATATGCCAAACATATACTAACATAACTAAAGCATATGCTAACATAACTAACTATTAAATACTACAACTACTCACATATACTACCTATCAATATAATACCTACATAATAACTTACTACCAATATCCATAATATGTATAGTTAAGAGTCTAACTAATAGGTGTATATATATTTAACTATTTAAATAACAAGTATATAACTAACTACCCACTACTAGTTCATATACACATATCTACATATATAGTACTTAACTAGAGATACAAGTACACACACACATATATATATATATATATATATATATATATATATATATATATATATATATATATATATATATATATATATATATATATATATATATATATATATAATCAATTAACTAGATAAATATCAAGCTACTAGTAAATACTAGCTGACTACTACTAACCAACTAACTATTAACTAATAACTCAAGAACCTAACTTATCAATAACCAACTAGCTAACTACTAAAATATAGTATACATAATTACCAATTAAGAAAAAAAAAAAAAAATATATATATATATATATATATATATATATATATATATATATATATATATATACCAATACCATATATATATCTATTATTTATAATTAATACATAATTATAACTATACCACAAAATTGTCGCCAAAACCCCTCCTGCCATCGCTGAAACTGCTGATACTGTTGCTAATATTGCTGCTGTTGCTACGGTTACTGTTGTTGTTGCTAATGCGCTGCTGCTGCTATCACTGAAGGCTGTTGCTGTTGCTAATTCTGCTGTCGCTGAAGCTGCTTCTGTTGCTATTACTGCTGCTGTTGCTAATTGTTGTCATTAAAAGCGTGAGCCCCCTTCTCTCTCACTTATAACAACACATAAATATATTTACTTATATATATATATAACTACAACTATATATATATATACATACTACTCTCTCTATATATATATATATATATATAATATATATATATATATATATATATATATATATATATATATATATATATATATATATATATTCACAATAATACTTATGGTATAACATACCCATATTATAGTAACTCATATACATATATTCATAATATCACTAATAAGTACACGTATATATATAATCATGCAAGTATATATTATAACATAACATAACATACAAGTATATATATATATATATATATATATATATATATACACACACATAACTTATATAAATATACTACCATAATTAATAGCGATTACATATGTAAAAGTATAGCTACATATATACATAACACATAGATACATAGATATATGATACACTAACACATAAATATATATATACATAGCAATATATATACATAGCAATATATATATATATATATATATATATATATATATATATATATATATATATATAATTACATATCACAATGACTAAGAACAAATGGGAAAATAGATCTATAATTAAAATGTACAACACATGGAGTGTATCGCACCCATATCCGACTAAATCTAGGATACGCTTCCGACACGAGTCCACCATACATCCAAACGTACCCCGAAGGACACAAGCAAGTCTAATATATTATTTATGAATAATACAAAGAGTCAAACATAAATTTACGTATCCGTGTCAAAATGTGACATGCACAAAGTCCCGTATTGGAGGAAAAACCCCCAAATTAACACGTATCACCAAATTATTAGGATACGACCTACACGTACCTAATTATGGACACAATACTAGCCCCAAATACACAAGCACATGCCAAATTGATCTATAGGACCAATTGACAAATACATCAAGTGTCAATCTTGGAATTCTCCCAAAATTGACACAAAAAGTACCATAACTTTCTCAATAGGCCTCCTATGAACACAAAATCAAATCCTATGGGTAGCCTATGCATATGGGTTAATTTTTTATGGTTAAATCTCAGATTTAGAACCTAAATTAAGGATTTTTTTTTAAATTATATCTATTGGGAGATGGATTCCCAATAAAACCTCCAAAATTGATAAAATTGGCCTTCAACTTGTAGATCCTTGCTCCTATTTGTAGATCATTGATTCCTCCTTCTAGATTCTTGTTCCACTAGTCTCCAATGGTGATTTGGAAAGGAATTAAGATAAAATTTGGTAGGAATTTGATGGAATTTGGTTGAGAGAAATTCTATATCTAGATTTGGAATAAAAAAAATGAAGAGAGAGAAAGTTTTTATCCCCTTTATATAGGCCTCACTTGCCCCCTCCCTCAAGCTACTATGTAAATTCTAAAATACCCCTTGGGGCCTCTCATGAAGAAATTAATTAAGGAGAGAAGGTTCTAATCTAATGGGTTTAACATAATTAATTATTCTCCTAATGATTGGGCTTCTAATTATTGGGCTCAATTCTAACTAGATTTAAATATTGGTCCATGAGTCTAAACTAACTAGTTAGGTCCACTAACACAAGTCCAAAAATAAATCTAACATGCTAACAATAAATAAATAATACAAATAATAAATATTTAATATGCACAATATTCAATAAATTATGAAATGACCAAAATACCCTTTCCTAGAAAATATGGTATTGACAAGTCTACCCCCTTAGAAAAATTTTGTCCTCAAAATTAAAACTCTCATCCCTCTCTCTTAGGCTAGTCATATCCTATTCATAGAAATCGTACTATGGTCAAACTCCATCAATCACAGTCTAAAGTAGTTTATATCCTATAACATACAATCCTACCATTCTACTGAAAGAGAAATCATACTTGATATAGCTACATATATTCTAGAGAGGGTCGGTGCAGTTGCTTATAGACTAGACCTGCCACCTGCATTGGAGGGAGTGCACAACGTGTTTCACGTGTCGCAGTTGAGACGGTACGTGGCAGATCTAGTCATGTATTGGATC